>JACXGI010000609.1:38752-107083 GCA_016801175.1 Esox masquinongy
CCCCCCCCCCCGGAGCAGTGTCCTGAGGCCCGGGCCAGGCTTAACTGTGTAGCATGCCGGGATTGAACAAGACAGAGTTTAATTAAACACTCGGCATCATCACTGGACAGATTGAAGTCCACGTCCATTTACCGCAGCCTGGAAGTCTGGGAGTGACAGAGTGACAGACAGGGTCACACCAAAGCAGAGCACCTCTCAGCATTCCTGACCTGGCAGGCCTGTCAAAGTGATGGCTGCATCTTTCATTAAGCGCCAAGACAAAGGAGAGGGCAGGAAAACAATTCAAGTTGGTCAGGTTTTAGGTTTCTTTTTCTTTTTTTTTTACATTTATGTAATGAGGCAAGGTAATAAGAATGACTTATTTTTAAAAAATATCTATTTTGTATGGCCTGTACAAAATATACAAATGGATAAATAAAATACACAATAAAATACACAATAAAAAACATTATTAATTAAGGGAAAACCAACTGCACGACACACTCAGAAACCTCCCTCACAGATAAGCAAAAAGCCTCGGCTCGTTTGGAGAAAAACATCAGCTCTACAAGGGTGCATTAAAATACTCCTCTTGTACTCTCTACTCAACCATGACAGTTTGGCTACAAGACGAGTGGTGAAAACCCTCACTGTCAACATAACAATCAATTAAATGTATTTTATAAAGCCCTTAAAACATCAGCAGTCCTCACAAAGTGCTTTTACGGATGCTCACCCTGAAACCCCAAAGAGCAGGCAACAACGAGAGCTGACACGCAGGTATTTAAATGAGAAGATGACAGTGGATTTCCGAGGGACGGAGTATTGAACATGTCCTCTTACACATCGATGGCATCGCTGTAGAGAGGGTCGAAAGCTTCAACGTCCTCGGCATGCACCTTAGGACCAGAAATAGTCCAACCACACCGAAACCAGGGTGAAAGAAGCAGTACAGCACCTCTTCAACCTCAGGCGGCTTATGAGATGTATCATGTCCCAAAAAATAAAGTAAAAACAGCTTTTACCCCGAGGCCCAACTATTAAACCTGCCTACCTGACCAGCTCCCTGATACGCATGGTACAGCCCAGTTGCACACAAATTCACATTGCAGTTCAGTTATACAGTCACCATGCACACACTCTATCACACACACTCCGTATGGACACACAGTCAATCTTAACTCTCACACACACACTCACGCACACATGTTCACCCACAAGCATGCATACATTAGACCCACACCTCTTTCTCATCTCACTATGAACACTGGTCACATCATGTTATTTACATTCAGTTTACCTGGTTTAAGCTTTGATTTTCATTGTGAATTTGTGATTGTGGACTTTTATGAACCTTCTTGTTTCATGAAATTATTCTTTACTGACCGCGTTGTTATTGAACACGCGTTGTGATAATAGGTACTGTAATATACAAATTGAAAACATAAAACTGGATCTTTGAAACTTTGGGTACTTAAATATATAAGAGGATTATTGTGGAACCCTGACTGTAGGCTTTATCATAGGATTTATGACTGTGTCTATGTGGGTGTTCCCAGACTGAGGCCCACCCCCAGACCAAATTTTCTTATGATCAGCCGTCTGCAGGCAGACAGGATTGATGGGGGGATCTTCTCCAGCCTGTGTAAAAAAATCTTGCTTTTTTATAAAACTGCTGAATTACAGGAACATTTTGTAATAATTATGTTTAGTTAATTAAGTCATGATCTGAACTCCACAACATGTTCTCGACACACGTGTTTTTTCAATGTTCGGCCCTCTAATCTGACAAAGTAAATTTGTACTAATCATCTACTACGAGGAGCAAGAGTGTGTTCACCTGATCCCTGCAGGAATGGGAATAACAGTGATGTGGCGGGTTAACCTATACCAAAAGAACAATATCCACATTAGAGCTAGAAGCTCAACACACCTGGAGAGCCCAGAATTGATTCACCACAGGGACTGATGGAATAGTTATCTAGGAGAGGCTTTAAAGAGGAATCCTGTTTCAGAGAAACCATCTTATCACAGCTGACAACTGGGATGCGAAAATAAGCATCCCCTCTGCTTGCAGACCCTGAGATGACCACTGAGACAGGAAGCAAATAGCACCGCTGAATTTACGGCAGCATTGTGTGGTAATGTGGTGAATCAATGACACCGACACTGTAATATTGCAGGTCGGCCGGTGTCAGAATCTGCAGGTAGGCCGGTGTCAGAATGCTGGCGTGCTGGTGTAACAAGGATGGTTTAACAGGGAGGAGTTCACACTGGGCGTTGAGCATCTCATGCAACTATTTGAATGGGCAATAACAGGGGATTGTGACATTCCTTCTCATCCCAGTGAATGTGCCTCTATCTGCCCTTTCATGACTATTGGTGGGAAATTAGAACGTGCATGATGGAGCCTGAGAGAGTGAGATTGATGGGCTTGCAAGCCTGGGCTTTCACAGGGCATGTGCTATCCAACGCTGTCCGCCTTTCTTAGAGATTGGGGATTTATGAGACTTCTTATAATGGCTTAAACTGGTGCTTTATCTGCGTGCACCATCCCAAACACTCTGCACCTTAAGTACCCGCACACGCATATGCGTACACACACACGCGCATGCACACACACACACACGCACACACAGAGACACCCTCTGTGCAAAACTTTGAAGATGCTGCTGAACCTTATTTCAAGCCTGGCCCTAAACAATTTGGAAATGTCGAAAGAGGTCTGCATGCCAGGTTGTGACCTCCAGCTATACCAGGATTATGTTTTCCTCTTTTTCATTTGAACAGTAGAGAGTGGCACCAGCAAGAGACTTGAGGGCTTGAATACCTCACTGGACAGACAAAACACCATGACCTCTGTTGTCTCACATTCACCACTGGCATCCATAACAGTTGCACTTTGAAAAAGGACAATGTGTTTTTCCTCCATGAAACATAACTTTGTTTCTTCCGAATTTCTGCAGGTTTGTTTCGGTGTCGCTCTCTCTCTCCGAGTGACGAGATCTGCAGTTACATTTCACTCCGTTCCACCGCCGTTCCTTTAGCCGTCCGGGGCCCTGTCCTGCTGTAATCTGCTGTAAATCGTACAATCTACTTAGAGAGCAATGGCACTTAATACACATGACCAAATCCCTGCATTTTCTCATTGAAAGGAAAAAGGAGTTATCTCTTAATTAATATGTAGCTAGCCCCAGCTTGTATGCTCATCAGAATTACCCTTTGTAGTCACTGTTTCGTCTACTGACCGTTTGACTAAAGTACTGTCATTTCTGTTTAATGTATGATCAAGTATTAGTCCATCTTTTTAGTTTGATTGGGTGTTTTTGGTTATATATTACGGTCTTTATTGTCATTTACGTGTGGTAGTCCAGCAGAAAACCTGAGAGGGTGTAGAACTAAATCTCTGAGCTCTTGACAATGTTTGATGAGTTTTCAAAAGCGGTTCATTAAATGCCACTAATCATATTTTCTCTTGTCAGGCTTCCCTGCCATGACCTCTTGCCTACAGTAATCTTGATAAGAGCCTAAGATGTGAGAGACCCCAATGTCCTATTGGAGCCCTGAATCCATACAAAGATCCCACTTTAACTGCTTGTCTCCCAGGTCTGGCCGCAGGGCTACCCCCCTTAGATGCTGAAGTAATGAAAGGATTCAGCCAGGACAAGGGGATTGAAGCAAACTTCCTCATGTAATATTTTGAAGGTAAAGCTAATGGCACAATATTGCATTCCATTTAGCTTTTAAGATTCTGTCTGTCTGTCTGTAAGCTTACCTGAGACATTGCATGGAATTCATTCACTGAGGAGGCATGTAAGACCAATACAGACAGGCTTGTTGTGGTTCTGTTTCATCACAACTCTGGCAAAGGTCAGCGAATATGTACATTAGTCGAAACTACTCTGGTAAAAAAAAAATGCAAACCAAAACAATAATAATTTAATCACCTTAAGAAAAGTATTCAATTAAAGGTTTTCTCTAAGCATTAAACTAATTTCTTGTTAACACAACAGGCCTACAACATCACTATGTGGTATAAAAGCAAATACTTCTATCATCCCAATGTCCTTCAGATCCAAAATGACCAGATCCAAATTCACAGCCTGACCTATAACAGTCTGAGCCAAATAATCTACTATGTCAGGTCCTTATCGAACCACTGGGCTAATCAGGAAGCTATGGAGGGATCCAGGTGTTTCAGAGCTCCTCCTACCAGGTGCAGACTCCCTGTAACCAGGACTGAGATATGGGCTGCCTCTTTTAGCGCAGCTGCTTTAGCCAAGACACTGGTTTGTACAGGGACCAAAGAGCTCGCTGCAGCAGCCAGCACACCATCCCTTTCCTGACCAATCCACTGGAGGGCACTGAGGATGCAGGGAAAGACCAGAGTGTGAGGCCCGGTCTTGGCCAGAAGGGGGAGCCTGTCTGGTATTAGCAGCTCAGACCCCTGCTGAGTCTCTGTCTCGCTCAGCCTCTGCCAGCTGCTCTGGTTGTCCAGGCAACGGGTCAGCACGTTCTCCATGGACACATTGAAATTCTGCTGATCTGTAAAAGAGCACGGAGAGCACAAAAAGAGACTAAAGGGCTGCACACATGTCCAGGGCATTTCTCCCACCAGGACAAAAAAAGCGCTACTTTTTTTAAACAAGAAAACCTGTGACAAATCTAAAAATTTAAGGAACCTTAAATGTATCGATTTTCATTGCACTGACTTGTCTGTGAAAACCTCAGATAGAGAAACCAAATCACCTGCATTGTTTTCTGTAATAGTTTCAGTGATGTTGGGGCAAAACGCAGCAAAATCAAACTGGCACGGCTGCAAAGACAAAAAAAAAGGAAATTTCAGTGTCTGTACAGGGATATGACCTTCAGAGCACTGCCACACACAGTTGTACCTGACCTCAGATCTTTAGAACTCACCACTAGGAGTTTAAGCAGAGCAGCTGAGTCTCTCTCCCCCGTGGCATTGAACAGCAGCACTCTGACCACAGGACCTCTGTTATACAGAGACATAGGGAGTGGGCCTACTTAGAAGTGCTATTTGTCAAAGGGAACACATATCAAACTGTATTATGTAAGTGTTACTTCTGTGGGTTTGTGTTTGTGTGCATGCAGGGCTGGTTCTAGCCTATTGGTGGCACTGATCAGAATTTGATTTGGTGGCCCCGTCGCACTTCATCAAGGTATATGTTATAAATGTTTGTATAATAACACATGCTTTAACAAACATACAATATACAAACATGCATGTAAAGACAAAAGTACTACAGAGGGGCCTGTTACAAGTATGATAACAACATGATAATTTATGAACAACAGAGATTAAAAAAGTCTGGAACATTATTAAAATGTTTCAGTTACATTGTCCTGTTTCACCTCTAGGTGGCACATGACTAGGATATACTGTAACGCTACAAATAAAAATTACAGTATGTATTGAAAGTCCACACCAACTTTCAAAATGCTCAGCCTTTGTTGCCATACAGCCTGAAGTGAAAACACATAAAATCACAATTTCTCCAGCTTTATTCACACACAGTAACTCATGTCCAGTGAAAAACAGTAAAAATACCTTGTTCGGATAAGTGAACACCTCCCTTAGAACTGCAATTGCAAACTTGCTGAGGTATAACCAACCCCCTTCCAGATCACAAATCAAGCTAACTGGCTTCCATCTGTGATCAAGTGTAGTGACTGTGATTAGTTCAGAATAAAAACAGTTGTTCATAGAGGATTCCACTGCTTAGTATTGCAATTCAAGGCAAAAAATCCACTATGGCCTGACAGGTACTTTCAAAAGATATACGAGATAAAGTTGTGGAAAGGCACAAATCAGTGGATGGATATAGAGCTTTGTCTATCCCTTGGTGCAAAATTAACTCCATTATTAAGAAATGGAAGGCACATGGTACCACCCAGACGTTGCATAGATCAGGCTGTCCCTCCAAACTGGATGATCTGGCAAGGAGGAGACTGATAAGAGTGGCTACCAAGAAGCCAATGGTGACTTTGAAGGAGCTTCAGGCCTTTATGGCAACGACTGGTCAATGGGTGCATGTGACCAAAATAACAGAAGCACTCCACAAATCTGGCCTCTATGGGAGGGAGTCAAGAAAAAAACACTCCTCAAAAAAGCCAAAAAAGCCTAAGATGTCTCATTTGAGCTTTGCCAAAAAGCACACTGTAAATTCCGAGGTCAAGTGGCAAAAGGTGCTGTGGTCAGATGAAACCAAAATGTAACTTTTTGGTCTGAACGCAAGACAATACTTCTTGTGAAAACCAAATACATCTTCTCACCCTAAGAGCACCATGCCTACATTTATTAAAGCACAGCAATGGCAGCATCCTGTTGTGGGGGTGTTTCTCATCAGCAGGGACTGGAGCACTTGTGTACATGTACTCGAAATTACAATTGCATTAAATACAAATTAATAATCAGGAGGTGGGCCCCTAGCGGTCAGGGGTGCCCTAAGCGACTGCTTATGTTGCTTATGTCTGGAATCAGATCTGCATGCAGCTGTTTTTTACAGTCAAATTAGCCTACAGCTTTCAACAATCATTTGACAAATGAAGGCTGCTGTTTAAAAGCCTGGGGACGCTTAGAGGCCACGCAGGGACTAACCTGTGTCCTCCCTCCTCCTGCTGGGTCTGCTGCCTAAACCAGTGTACACAAGCCTGCATGCTGCCCGTGGTGTGGGCCCCATCCAGGTAGTAGGTGATAGGACCATGCCTCAAGGTTTGAGTCCTCCCAGGCCACTCTGTGGCCTCTAGCCCTGGGGAAAGGGAGAGGGTCCGGGAGGGAGGAGGGTCCGGTAGAAGATGTGGGGAGAGACAGAGTATAGAGGATTTTATGCTTTAACATTGTGCTTTTGGACATAATTTATATAAGCACATAATATTTATTTTGAATGAATTTCTAAGGGCATTTAGTTAGTTTGAAATTCTCTACTCAGCCAGGTGTACCAGCATTCACTGTTAGGCAGCCAGCTGGACCCATCACTGTCCTAAAGGACAATAAATGCTGTCTTGTAAACGTTAGAGGCACGATTCTACAAAGTGCATGTTTAATCTCCTCATCTTCCATAAATTCCACATTAGGGTTTCAGTTCTCTAATTATTTCAGCTGACTTGTAGTATAACATTGAGTCATCTGTGTACAAAGACACGCTTGTTTTATTCAAGGTCAGGGAAACTTAATTCATAATAACAAAAAACAGTGAAGGCCCAAGTCGGCTGCCCTGTGGAACACCACACTCAACTGTGTTAATTAAAACTCTCTCTGTTCTATTCTATCAGAACAAAGCAACAGGTTGTTATCAACACTAACAAAAGCTACAGTGAAGCCTAATGGTACAGCTCCAAAAAACGTCCTATTAAACATTTCTTCTTGCCAAACAATTGCCATTTGTGTCAGCACAAAGTGCAGTTGACAAGGTCAGTGAGTAAACCAAAAAGTTTCTCGATCCTCACTGGTTAAGGGGCAGGGTCCTTTAGATGAACGAAACTGACCTTTGAGCATGATGGAGCTGGGCTGAAATGCTGGTGCCTGGGGGACCAGCAGATTCTGTGCTGTTGGGGTGATGAGCTGGACATCAACAACTAAGAAAAGGCCAACAGTTAGAACTTACTGAACCTCAGCACTGTTGACTTGAGCAATACTTTCACATACTAGCTAGAATAATTCTGTCATACACACACCAGACTGCCGGTATCGCTCTAGCCAAGTCTTGCTGAGCTGCAGGGCGAGTGATGCGTTGCAATGCTGCTGTTGTCCAGCCAGGCTGAGACGGACTGGGCCAGCCCCAGACTCATACTGCTCCAGGTCAGGACACACCCACAGGGGACACTACATAGCATAGGCAGAGGGGGTCAACTCAACATCGGAAATAGGGCTGCACTAAAACATACGCACAGCAAGGTTCATGCAACTCTACCTATGCTATGCTAAAGCCAGGAGAGAACTTGAGTCACTCACCCCTTTCTCTTTGGCTTTGTCTTTTAGGACAGTCATGGGTCCAGATGGCTGCCTAACAGTGAATCCTGGTACACCTGGCTGAGGAGAGATAGTTAAAAATATATATTTTTTATTATGATTTATATTCTCATCCTTCTTGCACTAACTTTGCTGAAAGCAACATCATTCAGTACTGTGTACTGTAGTTATTATTATGAATTTCCATGTCCCATCTAGCCATCTTAATATGTATATCCGCTAAATGTTATCACGGTTAAATCATGTTAAATGTAACTACATTCAATCCTGAGGACAGGCTTTAGATTAAGAATAGCGCCACAGGTACACCCAGGTTGACCTCATTCATTACAACATTCATTACACTAACCTTAAATATGCCCGCTTTCTGCCAGGCAATCTCTTCTATGCTGTCCCCTAGTATACTCATGTGATCAATTCCTAAGGAAGAGATTCCACAAACCCACGGCTTCCTGTTCACCAAATGTCAGAAAGAAAATGAAGTGAATACAGTTTCTTCCGACTAATCAATCAAATGTACAACTCTGATGACATAGCCTTTATGATATGCCACAGAATTACCTGATTATGTTTGTACAGTCATAGGCCCCTCCAATCCCAACCTCAACTACAGCTAAATCCACCTGCCATACAAAGGGAGGTACTGCTCAGAATGGTTTTATCAGCTGATTTTGCTATGAGTACATTTCTATTCAAACTTTATATGTGGAAGGGATTAGAGCATGAATGTTACCCTCTCCTGTAGGAAGACATAGAACGCCAGGATGGTGAGGAAGCAGAAATAACTTGGCATACTACCTCCATGAGGGCCCTAAAGATCACAGCCATAACAAGGAAGGGTAGGAGAGTTCCGCTGAGGTTGGTTTGTAACTGTTCATTCTTCAACAATATGAAGTCATACATACTGTACCCGTGTAACATCTAACTGGGCGTAAACCTCCCAGAAGTATTTGGTGAAGAGCTCTTTGCTTATTGGCTGTCCATTGATGCGTATTCTCTCTCTGACCTGTACCAGGTGTGGAGAGCTGTCAGGAATGAATTACATTCATAAAGATTGCATTTGGACAGTAATGACATCTCTGACTGTAAGTTGGGTAAAGCTTGGTGTGTAGTACCCATGCTTGCATTGCATTGTAGAAGTAAGACAACAGGTCACAATTCACTCTCTGCCGCCTTTTTCCCAAGACTGCAGTTGAGCTTTCATTATCAGATAACAATTTCAATGCTCTCAGATTTATCACAACACAGGTTAATCATTACATGGGCAAAGATCTAACAAGTCAAAGTTCAGTACGAGGATCCCCCCTCCCCCGAGACCCAACTCTACAACTTACAGCAGGAAGCAACAGTTAAACAAAACCATAAACAAAGACTTATGCTTAGAAAAACCTGCAACAACATGGGCCTTTTAGGTCAATTACCTGTAAAAACCTGTGCGAAAGCCATAGCCCCTAAGGATTCTCTCTGTAAATGCACATGTGGATCCCTAAAAGAGCAGAAAGCGAACACGTCTTATACTCTTTTGTGTGTATCAGCAATTATATATTTCAACGCGTAATAATTAACTCTCAGACAAGCCTTGTCATTTACAGAAATCCCATGTTCACCTTGCCTTTGGTCCCTGTCACGTGGATTATATTAAGGGGGTCCAGGTCCTCCACCTAAACAACATCCGACCGGGAAGCAATGAGAGAACATTTAGTCAGAGAGAGGCTGTCTAAGGAACCAGCAAAAGTCACCAGAGAGAAAATGGAGACCAGAATATAGCGATGCTCAGATACATCAGAGTGTGTAGATTGTGAGATGGTATTTTCAATGCCAGTTCAGCAACAGTTTGTCTGATGGTCACTCACTGTCAGGCCTGTACGACGGAGAAATCCATACATGGCCTGGAGCTGCCGGTCAGGTAGCTTGCTCCGTTCTTTCCGCACCTGATCCAACACACTTGCATTGGTTTGTAAGGTGTTCAGTGCGCACACTGCTTCCTGAACACACAGACGTGTTATTTTATTACATATTATTCAGATTTGAAAGAACTACCAAAGAAAAGACAGAGTGATGTATCAGTTAATGACAGAAGGTCATGAAAACGTTTAGTCCTGAATTCCCCAGATTTTGGCATGATGTTATGTAAGCAGCTGTAAAATAAGGCATCCTGGTCAAATATACCCATTATGCGGGTTCTGGCATGAATGAAACTAAACAATACTAAACTGGATTGATATGGCTTCAGACTATTTTTGCTTTCAGCATTTCCATTTCCTTACAGAAAATAAATTGGAATTACCCAGGCAACTTTGAAGAAAAGTTAAATTCCTATTTCAGATAGAATCTGAACCTACCTCATAATTCATTATGAAAAGTCTTGCAAATGAGGTTGAAAAGGATAGTCCTGTCTGGTCCTTACACTCAGTTCAGTAAGAACGAACAACAGACCATGTCTTGATTACGAAACTTGACGTCAGCAGCAGCATGAGGCATTATGCAATGGGGTTGTAGTTTCTGCCCAGGTAATAATTGGTGAATTTATTGATTTTATTTTTTTAGGGTGATGATTATCCCATAACGCTTTGTATGACCAAGGATTCAAACACAACACTTTAATGGGAAAATTGTTCTAGTATTAAAGCTGTTGTTTACAACCCTGTTTTCTAAAAAGTTGGGACGCTCTGTATAATGCAAATAAAAACAGAATGCAATTATGTGCAAATCATGTATCCCTGTATTTCACAGAAAATAATACAATAACAACATATCAAATGTTGAAATTGAGAAATATTATTGTTTTTGGAAAAATACGTGCCCATTTTGGATCTGATGCCAGAAAAAAGTTGTGGCAGAGGCATGTTTACCAATGTGTTGCATCATTTGTTCTGGTCCGTTGGTGCAGCAGTTTTGTACAAAAGAAATAAAAAGAAATATGGTGGTGGACTGAGCATAAAATCAGTAGACTGAGCATTAATAAATTACTATATATTATATACTATACATTAATGAATTATTATATTCTATAAAATATGTAAAATAAAATATGTAAGGTGCTAAAATTGTCCAGTTGATGGTTGTGTGAGAATGTGGGGAGGGGTTATAGATTTGTCCAGTTGAGGTAGTGTGTATATGTGGGGAGGGATCATTGATTTATCTAGTTAATGGGTGTGTGTATGTGGGGAGAGGGCTATAGTCAGTTTGGCAGGGGGTCAGACAGGTGCTTCCTCAGCCTCACATGTTGCCTTCTGTTGGACAGGAAGGCTGTGATCCACCTACATGTGGACTCAGGCACTCCCAGTTGGGACTGCTTGTCTTGTAGCAAACGGGAATTATGGTGTTGAATGCAGAACTGAAGTCCACAAACAGGATTCTGGCGTATGTTCCAGGGGAGTCCAGATGCTGGAGGATTAGGTTTAAGAGCCATGTTGACCCCGTCGTCCACAGACCTGTTGGCTCTGTAGGCAAACTACAGTGGGTCTAGTAGAGGGTCGTTGATGGTCTTGAGGTGGGACAGCACAAGGTGCTCAAATGACTTCATGACCACAGAGGTCAGGGCGACGGGTCTGTAGTTGTTAATCCTGTGATCCTTGGCTTCTTTGAGACTGGGATGAGGATGGAGGACTTGAAACAGGACGGGATGCAGCATGTCTCCAGTGAGGTGTTGAAGATGTTCACGAACACAGCAGAAAGCTGATGTACAGTGCTTAAGGGTGGATGGGCTGCTTTTTGGGGGTTCTGTCTCTTGAATAGTCTGTTAACGTCCCCCTCCAGGATTGAAAGTTCCATTGTAAGGGCAGAGGTGGGGATGATTGGGATGGGTGATGGCTTTTGAACTGTGCTCTGATAAGAAGCCGGATGGTCCCTTTCCTCTTTAGTCCGGAGGACGCAGCGTCCATGATTCCCAAAAATAGACCACAGGACAGTTTTCCACTTCGCCTCAGTCCATCTAAAATGAGCTTGGGCCCTGAGAAGGCGGCGGCGATTCTGGATTTTGTTTATGTATGTTTTTTTGTTTACATGGTAGAGTTTTAACTTGCATTTGTGGATGCAGCGACGTACTGTGTTCACAGACGATGGTTTTCAGAAGTGTTTGAGTCCATGCAGTGATTTCCACTACAGAAATGTATTTGTTTTTAATGCAGTGTCGCCAGAGGGCCCGAAGATCATGACCATCCAACTTTGGTTTTCGGCCTTGTCCCTTGCATACAGAGATTTCTCCGGATTCTCTAAATCTTTTAATGATGTTATGTACCATAAATGATGAGATCCCCAAAATCTTAGCAATTTTACATTGAGTAACGTTATTCTTAAATTGTTGCACTGTTTGCCTGCAAAGTTTTTCACAGAGTGGTGAACCCCTCCCCATCCTCACTTCTGACAGACCCATCCTCTCTGGAATGATCTTTTTATTTCCCAATCATGTTATTGACTTATTACCAATTGACCTAATTACTTGTGTGATATTTCAATAGGTTTAGTTTTTCAACATTACACAATTTTTCCAGTCTTTTGATGTTTATGTCCCAACATTTCTGAAACGTGTTGCTGGCATCAAATTCAAAGTGGGTGTACATTTTTCAAGAAACAATAAAATGTCTCAGTTTCAACATTTGTTATGTTGTCTTTGTATTCTTTTCAATTGAATAAACGTTTTAAATTATTTGCACGTTATTGCATTCTGTATTTAAATACAGTTAGGTTCGGAAGTAATGACACAAGTTTTGTTATTTTGGATGTTTACTAAAATATATTCAGTTTACAGTTAAATAATGAATATGTCTCTCACTTTTAATTGGAGGATATTCACATCCAAATTGGAGGAAGGGCTTAGGAATTATAGCTCTTTAATATGTAGCCCCTCTTTTTCAAGGGACCAAAAGTAATTGGACAATTGACTCAAAAGCTGTTTCTTGGACAGGTGTGGGCTATTGCTTCATTATTTCTTCATCAATTGAGCAGGTAAAAGGTCTCATTCACATTTGGAAGCTGTTGCTGTGAACCCACAACAAGCGGTAGAAGGAGGTCTCAATGCAAGAAAGGCTGTAAAAAAAATCCATCAGAGAGATAGCAGGAACATTAGGAGTGGCAAAATCAACAGTTTGGTATATTCTGAGAAAATAAAGAATGCCCTTGTGAGCTCTGCAACACAAAAAGGCCTGGACGTCCACAGAAGACAACAGTGGTGGATGATCATAGGATCCTTTCCATTGTAAAGAAAAAACCCTTCACAACGTCCAACCAAGTGAAGAACAGTCTTCAAGGAGGTAGGCATATCAAGTTTACCATAAGGAGAAGACTTCACGAGAGCAAATACAGAGGGTTCACCACAAGGTGCAAACCATTCATAAGCCTCAAGAATACAAAGGCCAAAAAACATCTAAAAAAGCCAGCCCAGTTCTGGAACAGCATTCTTTGGACAGATGAAACTAATATCAACCTGTACCAGAATGATGGGAAGAAAAAAGTATGGAGAAGGCTTGGAATGGCTCATGATCCGAAGTATACCACATCATCTGAAAAACACGGTGGAGGCAGGGTGATGGCATGGCCATGCATGGCTTCCAATGGCACTGGGTCATTAGTGTTTATTGATGATGTGACAGAAGACAGAAGCAGCAGGATGAATTCTGAAGCATATAGGGATATTTTGTCTACTCAGATTCAGACAAATTCAGCAAAGTTGATTGGACGGCACTTAATTTTACAGATGGACAATGACCCAAAACATACTGCGAAAGCAACCCAGGAGTTTTTTAAGGCAAAGAAGTGGAATATTCTGCAATGGCTGAGTCAATCACCTGATCTCAACCCAATTGAGCATGTATTTTACTTGTTGAAGACAAAACTTAAGGCAGAAAGGCCCACAAACAAATAAAAACTGAAAACAGCTAAAGGCCTGGCAAAGAATCACAAAGGAGGAAACCCAGCGTTTGGTTATGTCCATGCGTTCCAGACATCAAGCAGTCATTGCCTGCAAAGGATTCTCGACAAAGTATTAAAAATTAACATTTTATTTATGACTATATTATTTTTGAGCCCCTGAAATAAGGGGACTGCGAATGAAAATGGTTGCAATTCCTAAACGTTTCATACGATACTTTTGTTTAACCCCTTGAATTAAAGCTGAAAGTCTGCATTTCAATTGCATCTTGGTTGTTTCATTACAAATCCATTGTGATGGAGTAGAGCCAAAATTATGAAAATTGTGTTAGTGTCCAAATAACCTAAATGTACATTGTTCTCAGGATCCCTACTTCTTTGGAAACAGGGTTGTAAGAAATTATTGTGATTCATGTTGATCATTTAACACATCTTTATAAAATACCAAAATGTGTATACCCTTTCTAACCCCATCTGTCTTCTTCAAGCGTACTTGTATCATTAATACCCTGGAGATGTGTTTCACAAGCAATAAACTGTAGTACTGCTTGGTTATTCGATGTAAACTACACATTTTCTTCATGTATGCCATCCTGTTTAATACCCTGCCAAAAACAGTGGGGATCTGTTATTCCCGCTACACACTGCCAACTTCAACATTATTTTGCTTTGGCACAGATATGTTTTGCATGATTTATGCAACACAATTATCACAACCCAATTCCTTCAAATTCAGAACAAAGTCTGATCTGTTTATTGATCTCATGACATTCCATTTGCACGCAGAAGCACAATCCTTAATTTAAAGCGGGGAATAAGGGGACCACTATTTGCATGTAAGAAAGGGTGATATCATGGGACAGGCCTCAACCCATACCAAAGCCCTGTAATGGATGGTCACAATGTTGTAGATACCTTAGATTTAGTCCTGTCACGAGAAATAGATATTGTAGATCTAATAATTTCCCCCCAAAATCCTGGATTATCGGATCACTGTCTTATTACATTTACTGTTAAAACAAGAAATCCACTTGCTCCGCAAACAATGAGTTTCAAAAGCCGTACTATAAATTCTCGGACTACAAATAGATTTCTTGATATTCTTACAAGCTCGCTCATCAACGACAGAGTAAATAATTCCGCAAACGATCTAATCTCAACACTGCGAAATACTTTAGATATGGTTGCACCACTAAAAACAAAAGAAATACGCAACAAGAAACTTTCTCCCTGGTACACAGACAATACTAGAGCACTCAAGCAAGCCTCCAGAAAATTGGAGCGAAAGTTGCGCTCCACAAAGTTGGAAGTATTCAGACTAGCCTGGATAGACAGTACACTACAATACCGAAAAGCACTCATATCTGCTCGATCAGCTTATTTCTCCAACCTGATTGAGGTGAACAAAAACAATCCAAAATTTATATTCGATACAGTTGCAAAGTTAACAAAAAAGCAACGCTCAACAAGTGAAGTGGGTCATCACTTTAGCTGTAATGAATACATGAACTACTTTGATGAAAAGATCACCACCATTAGAAAACAAATAACTGACTCCTCCTTAAACAGTTATAGTCCCCAAAATCTCAGTTGTCCTGAGAATGTCCCGAACCTCCCTGACCAGGTGTCAATGGGGACACTTGAATTCTTTGATCCCGTATCGCTCGACACATTCACTAAATTTGTAATGAGTTCTAAACCCACAAATTGTCAGCTAGACGCGATTCCAACAAAATTACTTAAGGAGCTATTTCCTGTGCTACGTCAGCCAAAGTTGAACATAATAAATTCCTCCCTTTCTTCCGGATGCGTACCAAACTCACTAAAAATAGCGGAAATTAAGCCTCTTCTAAAAAAATCGATCTGGATCCAGACATATTAAATAATTATAGGACAATATCGAACCTCCTGTTCCTATCAAAAATCTTAGAAAAATGTGTTTCCCCAACAACTGAATGCCTTGCTAAATACAAATAACATTTATGAAATGCTCCAGTCCGGTTTCAGACCCCATCATAGTACTGAGACTGCACTCGTGAAGGTAACAAATGACCTTCTAATGGCCTCAGACAAAGGTTCCGCATCCGTCCTTTTGCTTCTTGATCTTAGTGCTGCTTTTTTACACTATTGATCACTCCCTTCTCTTAGAGAGACTGGAAACCCATATTGGGCTACGTGGACATGTTCTAGCCTGGTTTAAATCTTATTTATCTGAAAGACATCAGTTTGTATGTGTGGATGGCATATCCTCTGACAAATCAAAGGTAAGTTTTGGTGTTCCTCAAGGCTCGGTTCTGGGCCCATTATTGTTCTCACTATATATGCTGCCTCTGGGTGATGTAATCCGGAATCACAATGTCAATTTTCACTGTTATGCTGATGACACACAGTTATATATTTCAATGAAGCATGGAGAAGCCCCAAAATTAGCTACTTTGGAAGCTTGCGTTTCAGATATTAGGAAGTGGATGACAGAGAACTTCTTTTTTTTAAACTCAAGAAAATCAGAAATGCTCGTTTTAGGACCCAAGAAACAATGAGCTTTGTTGGCAGATCTCACTGTGAACCTTGACGGCTGCATGGTCGTATCCCAAAAAACTGTAAGAAACCTCGGGGTTACCCTTGACCCTGATCTTTCCTTTGATGAACATATAAAACATGTCTCAAGAGTTGCTTATTTTAATCTTCGAAACATTGCAAAAATCAGAAACTTTCTATCAAAAACTGATGCAGAAAAACAAACCATGCTTTTGTTACTTCTAGATTAGATTACTGCAATGCTCTTCTTTCCGGTTATCCTGATAAATCAATAAATAAACTTCAATTCGTGCTGCACACGGCTGCTAGAATCCTAACTAGAACAAAAAATGTGAACACATTACTCCAGTACTAGCCTCTTTACACTGTCTGCATGTAAGGGTTAGAGCTGATTTTAAGGTTTTATTGTTAACCTATGAGTCAATACATGGACTTGCTCCTACTTACCTTGCTGAAATGATCCAGCCATACATACCTACACGTAACCTTAGATCGCAAGATGCAGGCCTTTTAATTTTACCTAGAATTTCTAAACAAACAGCCGGAGGCAGGACCTTCTCTCATAGAGCTCCACTACTGTGGAATGATTTGCCAATTAAGGTTAGAAATGCAAACTCACTGCAAACTTTTAAGTGTCTACTAAAGACTCATCTCTACAGCATGGTCTATGATTAAGTGTAGTCTGGCCCAGGGGCATGAAGGTGACTAGAAAGGCTTGATACTGTCCACCCTTGATGTCTTGCCAGGTGGGCTCTCATCGCCAATGGGATTCCCTCCCTCCAATGCCATTCGGGGGCAGAGTCACTGGCTTGTTGTTGTCTGTCTGTTGCGCACTTGTGCAATAGGGCTGTACTCTGCTGGCAATACTCGGCCCTCTTTCAGGGTGGTTACGGTTGGTGGGTGTCCCTTTGGTTGATGCTTGGCAATGTGGGTGGATTGATTTCCTGCCTGTTGGGCCCTATCCGGGGCCTCCCCCGGATAGGGCCACAGTGTCACTGGACCCCCTTGTCTCAGCCCCAAGGTCTTACGCTGCTATACTATTGTGCTGGGGGAGTAGGGTCAGTTCTCCTTCTCCACTATAAATCCCTGTAGGTCTAAGGAATGCATTTTCTAAATTTTCCCTGTCTCCTGCCGTTTTAACCTAGGAGGACATGAGGTCTTGGCCCACACCTGAGGAGTACCAGGCTTGAAAGACCCGTTGCTGTCCCTGTCCAAAGTCCTCCTGGTCGTGTTGCAGATCAAGATATCTGACGATTTCAGCTGCCACTGTGCTGACACCTCCCCCCTCCCCCGTGTTGTCCCTGTCCTTGTCCATCTGGTCATGCTTCCGACCTGGACTAAGTTTAAATAGACTCTGGACTCAGCCCACATACATTTATTTATTATTACAATTTGTACTCTTAATATGTTCACCCGGCACAGCCAGAAGAGGACTGGCCACCCCTCTGAGCCTGGGTCCTCTCTAGGTTTCTTCCTAAATTTCGCCTCTTAGGGAGTTTTTCCTAGCCACTGAAATTCAACACTACTGTTGTTTGCTCCTTGGGGTTTAAGGCTGGGTGTTTTGTAAAAGCACTTTGTGACAACTGCTGATGTAAAAAGTGCTTTATAAATAAATTTGATTGATTGAAGTGTGAGGGTTGTGAGCGGAAAAAATAGGAGTAAAAAAAAATAAACCAAACAAAAAAGAAAGCTTAAAAGTAGAAGTAACACAGAATATCCCCATATTCAAACCTAAGTAATGCTGCATGCAATTATGAAGTAATTCATCTTTGATTGTAAATTACCTGGTTCAAATACTGAATCCTGATTGGCAAACAGCCATAGTATATGATACCGTATACCTCGGGCATACAGGTTTAAGGGTATACGGTCACATCACTTTTTACTGCTCTAATTGGATTGGTAACCAGTTCAGAATAGCATGATATATAAGAGCATATTTGGTATATTACCAATAATCCAAAGCTAAGTGCTTAATCCAAGCTCTCCATAATACGTATTGCCTAAGTATAGCTTTTTGCCATGGTATGTTTTTTTCATATACCACACCACCTTGTGGCCATTGCTTAGTTATAAAACACAAGATAGTTTAATATTAGGGTTGTCAAAGTTACTGAGCTAACGCATTGAATTCATTTTAAACAATTCACACTGTAAAAAACATGACGCTGCGTCCTCTGGGCTAAAGAAGACAGGTACCATCCGGCTTGTTATCAGTGCAAAAGCCAGCATCCGTGATGGTACTGTATGGGGGTGCATTAGTGCACATGGCATGGGTGACTTGCACAACAGTGAAGGCACCATTAATGATGGACAGTATATACAGGTTTTGGAGAAACATGTGCTGCCATCCAGACAACGTCTTTCTCAGGGAAGGCCTTGCTCATTTCAGCAGGACAATGCCAAACCACATTCTGCACGTATCACAACAACATGGCTCCGTAGTAAAAGAGTCTCTATTGAAAACATTTGGTGCATAATGAAATGACAAATACAGCAACGGAGACCCTGAACTGTTGGGCAGCTGCAATCCTATGTCAAGCAAGAATGGGACAACATTCCACTTTCAAAACGACAGCAATTGGTCTCCTCAGTTCCCAAACGCCAACAGAATAGTGTTAAAAGAAGAGGTGATGCAGCGCAGTGGTAAACATGCCCCTGTCCTAACTTTTTTAACGTGTTGCAGGCATCAAATTCATAATGGGAATGTATTTTTCCAAAAACAATAAACAACAATTTCTCAGTTTTAACATTTGATATGTTGTCTTTGTACTATTGTAAATTAAATACTGGGATAAATGATTTGCACATAATTGCATTCTGTTTTTATTTGCATTTTACGCTGCGTCCCAACATTTTTTTAAACCAGGTTGTAAGTAACAAATCCCTCCTTCCATTTCAGAAAAATAAATAAACCTCAGTAACTATTTAGCATTTAATTTAGTAGGTAAAAGTGCAAAAATAACCAGATGCTTGAAAGGATTTCAGGGTCTGGTTCCAGTCAACTCCTACACCCTCGGTCATTTAAACTGCATTAGCAGAGGAAGTAGGCTTGTGCCTATATACTACTTGTATTTCTGGATAAAATTACACATTTTTTAATGCTTCTCTATAAAGTTACAGACCTGAACCGACAAGCCTAATCCATCCATTCAGAAAATGTTCTGTTCCTCAGTTTCTTTCTCTGTCAAGACTTGTAAAGATGATAATTTGGAAACATGCCACAGCTGAAAATGGCATGACAGTGTGCCAGATCTGGGACAACCCCACTTTCGAATGTGTTGTGTTGTTAGGACCTGTCAGTCAGTGTGTGTCATGGAAAAGCAATGAGCTTTTCTGAAAACTGTCGTTGGGATGCATCAGTGATGTGAGCCAAGAAAATATGTAGCAGAATGAAACAATAAAGATGAGAGTTCACAGAACCTTTGTAAATGTAAACACAAGTAAAAGTACAAAAGTGATTTAGTGCTAGTTTAATTGGACAAATTAATACAATCATAAATATGTTCATTTTTAATACTTTGTCGAGAATCCTTTGCAGGCAATGACTGCTCGATATCTGGAACGCATGGATATCTGGAACGCATCACCAAACGCTGGGTTTCCTCTATTGTGATGCTTTGCCAGTGTCACGGCCGAGCGTAGGCAGGACATGAGGAGCAGAGCACATCCTTTTAATGTCTTCTCAAGCAAAACAAAAGGCAAACAACAAAAGGAGAGTATGACTGTGAACTGAAGAACACAAACAACTGACTCCAAATAATGACCAAGCACCAAAGGAAAAACAGGGCAACTTAAATAGGGTCCCCAATTAGAGACAACGAGATGCAGCTGTCTCTAATTGGGGAGAACAGAAAACAGTACCGGTCCTGACTGTGGCCCCCAGGCGCATGGAGATGCCTAGAGGCCCCCCAGCGAAGACCTGACAGCCGGGCCTTTACTGCAGCTGTCTTCAGTTGTTGTTTGTTCGTGGGTCTTTCTGCCTTAAGTTTTGTCTTCAACAAGTGAAATGCATACTCGATCGGGTTGAGATCAGGTGATTGACTCAGTCATTGCAGAATATTCCACTTCTTCGCCTTAAAAAACTCCTGGGTCGCTTTCGCAGTATGTTTTTGGTCAATGTCAATCTGTAAAGTGAAGCACCATCCAATCAACTTTGCTGAATTTGTCTGAATCTGAGTAAACAATATATTACTATACACTTAAGAACTCATCCGGCTGCTTTTGTCTTCTGTCACATCATCAATCAACACTAGTGACCCAGTGCCATTGGAAGCCATGCATGGCCATGCCATCACCCTGCCTCCACCATGTTTTACAGTTGATGTCGTATACTTCGGATCATGAGCCATTCCAAGCCTTCTCCATACTTTTTTCTTCCCATCATTCTAGTACAGGTTGATTTAAGTTTCAAAGAATGCTGTTCCAGAACTGGGCTGGCTTTTTTAGATGTTTTTTGGCAAAGTCTAATCTGGCCTTTCTATTCTTGAGGCTTATGAATGGTTTGCACCTTGTGGTGAACCCTCTGTATTTGCTCTCGTGAAGTCTTCTCTTTATGGTAGACATGGATAATGATATGCCTACCTCCTGGAGAGTGTTCTTCACTTGGCTGGATGTTGTGAAGGAGTTTTTCTCTACCATGGAAAGGATCCTACGATCATCCACCAATATTGTCTTCCGTGGACGTCCAGGACTATTTGTGTTGCAGAGCTCACCAGTGCATTCTTTTTTTCTCAGAATGTACCAAACTGTTGATTTGGTCACTCCTAATGTTCCTGTTATCTCTCTGATAGATTTTTAATTTTTTTGCAGCTTAAGGAATGCCTGTTTCACTTGCATTGAGAGCTCCTTTGACCACATGTTGTGGGTTCACAGCAACAGCTTCTAATTGATTAAGAAATAATGAAGAATAGCCCACACCTGTCCGTGGAACAGCTTTTGAGTCAATTGTCCAATTACTTTTGGTCCCTTGAAAAATAGGGGGCTACATATTAAAGAGCTGTAATTCCTAAACCCTTCCTCCAATTTGGATGTGAATACCCTGAAATTAAAGCTGTGAGACTGTACTTTAAGCCCATATTCATTATTTATCTGTAACGTGAATATATTTTGGTAAACAACCAAACTTACTAAACGTGTCAGTGTCCAATTATTTCTGGAGTGTACATGCAGAGGTGTAAAATGTACCAAGTAAAAGTATTCAATTGTGTTCAGCTATGTTCACCACTTAACAGAAGTATCTAATTAAGAACTAAGTAACCAGGTAAAGAGAGTTCAGAACTAACCAGTGATCAATTAAATAAAAAGGAAGAGTGTACATGGTCAATTATTAAGGTCACTGGTTAGTTATGAACTCTGTTTACCTGGACATTCAGCTCTTCCTTAGGAACTTCCCAAAACTGGTCAACACAGCCGAGTACTTTTACTTTGTACTTTTTATACCTCTGTTATATGATTCCAAAATACATCATGATTTAATAAATCATTCATGGTCCAGGTTTTATACAATTTTACACTGTTGCCATAGGGATTAGAGAATATTTAGCAACTTTATAACACATGCAACACAATTCCACTCATTTTGACCTGGCGCTGACAGACTGTTTTTACTGCAGTTTTTAGAGACAGTTGGGGCCCAATGGAGATCAAGGCATACCTGGCTAGTTAGTTTTCAACCATGATTACTACTAAAATTAAATTTAAATAGCTTATTAGATTAACTACTGATAAAATAAGGGACACTTTATGAAATGTCTAGATGTCAACCAATCGAATGCCTGACATAACATCCTGTTTATGCACAACCTCATTTCAACTGGTGTTCTTACTCTCTATAGTAAGTTAAAACCAAAAATGATCTAATAATATCAATACATTATTATTTATTTGTCTGCAGATAATTGAAGCACCAGAGCTCATTAAACCACTGGTGACAGAACACAGGTTCTCTGAGATGGTGGAACGGAAGAAAATGTTTAGAACGCATGTTTACCATCATTCCAACTGTAAAAAGTGTTGGTGTGTATAATTAGGCAGTAAGGCCTTAGGGAGATGGTCAACACACCACGGCTAAGGCTGTTTTTGCACGGCAAAATATGAAGTGCTTGGATACAGCCCTTAGGAGGGGTGAATTGGTGATATACCACAAACGTTCACATGCCTTTTTTCTATTATAAATCGACTACCAGCCCACAAGTAACATTAAGCAAGTCCTTTTGCATCATACATTGTCAGATATATCACAACTTACATGCCAATAACAGCAAAAAGCTAAACTACCCGGTTAATCGTGGTAAATAATGCAACATAATGCCTGTGTTAATCAATAATATAAATATCCTCTTTACCTACATATATTATGAGATAAAAGAAATAAAAAACACAACAAACAAATTCAGTCATCAAATAAAATAAAATCACAAAGTTTACTGGGATGCGCAGTTTCCAGGAAATTCACTTAGTATCATCAAACTTCTCAGAAGGTCTCTTTATATTTGTCCCACTATTGTGTTTGAGATGGAAAAAAATCAGCAGGTGTGTCTTTGGTGTCTTAAGCAGCACTCACATAGGGTGAGAGCCGAGCCCTCCCTTGTAATTACAGGGATGCGGAACACAATGAGGGAGTGTCCTCCCAGAGACAGTCCAGCTAAACTATAAGAGCTTTCACGGGCTCAACATAGAGACAAGTAGGAAAATAAGACAGACTGCAAATTCTACATACAGGTGAGTTCTGGGATGATGCAGACTAACTATTAGTGGGAATAACACTTCTATTATTTAGCTGATATATTGGTACGGTTTTAGCCAGCAAAGTTTTCGTCTATACGGAATAATTCATAAGGCGTACTTCGCTTCGCCAGCGAGGAGATACGAACTCAGGGCCTATGGTTCACAAGTCCGCTTCTCTAACCACTACGCTATTTAACAAGGAGTAGTCAGTCAGTCAGTCACCCACCCACCCACTCATCCACCCACCCACCCACCCACTCACTCACTCACCCACTCACTCACTCACTCACTCACTCACTCACTCAGTAAGAGACATTCGCTCTTCTTGGCCGGCTCCACTTACGCGGTCCGGCAAAAAGGAAAACAGGATATTAAACAAAGTCTAAACCGGGCATTCTTATCCACATACATTGAAAATTGTGAAGCATTCCAGAATCACAGTGTGCTGGCATTGTCTACCAGCAGATGACAGCATTAGGGAAGTGGACAGCCGTCACAGTTACATTAAAACAAATTAGTTTGTCCTGACATGATTTTCCAATAATCCTTAATGTTTTCAATGCAGCCAGAAGATGGCAGTAGATGTCTGTAGATGATCGGAATGTGATAGCTATCTGAATGGTTTGGGCATGGGCCTAGTAGAAGGAAGGGGCATGGGCCTAGTAGAAGGAAGGGGCATGGGCCTAGTAGAAGGAAGGGGCATGGGCCTAGTAGAAGGAAGGGGCATGGGCCTAGTAGAAGGAAGGGGCATGGGCCTAGTAGAAGGAAGGGGCGTAGACCTAGTAGAAGGAAGGGGCGTAGACCTAGTAGAAGGAAGGGGCGTGGGCTTGGACACAATGGACCGCTTAGTGGCTACCTTCAGTGGCAGACCTCTTAAAAGAGATAATTAAACCAAAAGAGAATCTGTTTGAATGCTGTCCCACAGATTTGGATTCTTCAGTAACAATCTCAAGACTGGTTTTCTCAATTCCCACTGTATCATTATTCGTGACTGTGTAGCATGCATACAAAATAAAATAAAATAAACACTATAAAAGATAGGGCAGGATGTGCTCATTAAAATTGCTGATTGATCAATGCCTACGGACTATGGATCTCATTTGAAGCATTTGATGTCTTCTAAACAGCTCTAAATATTCTCAGGAACAGCCAACCAAACAACAGATGTGATCCTTTTGCTAGATTCCCTCTACTGGGTTAGCGTTCGGAAACAAAGACCTTGAATGAAGGTATTCTCTTTGTCTTTGGAAAAGAAAGCATGCATTTTAATCTCAAATCCTTTAATTAGTAATGCGGTAGTATTACATCACACTTGATAAGCTCTACATTAACATTGATCCAGTGTGCTGACTCATAATCAATACAAGCCCATACCCGGTGTTGTTCCACTACCACCACACCCATTAGCTACGTTCCATCTTAGCCACCGTCACCATCCCTCTCAGTCGGTCGGCCAGGAGCAGCGATAGCCTACCACACAGCCACCACATAGAATTATGTCTGTTATGCGATAGCCTGTGTTAGCACGGGTCCCGGCGGAGTTCTGGACTTTAGATCTTCGTGCCACAGCTGACTGGTTGTTCTCTACGTATGAATCATCATTACCAGCGAGCTCCGTGTACGTGCTCCACAGTGGGGAGCTGAGTGTCTGGCAGCGTCAGCATCAGCTGTGCCAACTAAATGACTGTTATCCCAGGGGACAGCCATGGAGACAGAAGGACAGAGGCAGGGGAGACAGAGGGGAATCACAGTTAAAAGCCAGCATGCGTGGCCGAGCTCTGGAAAATCAATGGGAGAAGGATGTGTTTCCTTTCTGCATCTGGGCTACGTTCCATAATTCATGCCGTGGCCTGGACTGCCCCCCACCAACCCCACTGAACCAGTGCCTCCCCCCTCTCTCTTACAACAATGCAGCTTGACCATTCGCTGGCAGATTGTAATGCTTTATAAGGGACAGAAATGGGGATACACAGTTAACAATGATTTGAGAGACTGGAATCAGACAACTATTCATTGTAATAACTATTTATTGTCCTCAGCATTTACAATAACATAGTAAATGTAACGTGATATGACTCTGAAACACTGGGCTCCCTCAGCAGGCAGGCATCCTGTACTGTGCATGATCAGCGGGAGACACAGCTGCTCCTGTCCAACACCTGCCCTGTTTCATCAGCCCCACCCCAATTCCACACACTCATCCACAAACCTGCTGTACAAGCCACGCCAGGCCAGACCGCCTCTGATTTCTGCTATTCTCCAGTGAAACGTGTTAAAAGTCAGATATTCAGTGGAAGTACTAAATATTGCCCAAATATTACCCGCATAGCTCTTCTTGTAGCAGGAAGCCGTCCGCCTATTCCAATATGCTGGCTAGCTCTTGAAGCTAAGCAAGACTGGGCGTGGCAGGTATTTTACAATCCCTGTAGATACTATGTGTATTTTGCTAGATTTTAAGATTGTGTGTAGGGTTCTTTTGTAGAAAAACTCCAAACGCAGCACTAAAATAGCATGGTGTGTCGACTACAACACAGTAACCATTGTCTTCTAGCTAGCATTTGCATACTGCCGGGGAGCCTTTTTGCATTGTCACGGTCTCTTTGTCATGAAACAGCCATTACACTGTGAGCTCTGACCAGCTCTTCCTCACACTCAACACTTAGTATGGTACTGTCAAGTTAAAGAGAAAGATTTTAATGTTCTTTATTATTTTGCACATTTATGTTTTTTTCAATAGAGCAATGGAATTGCAACATTATCCGTATTTGTTCTATATTTGTTCATGTCCTTTTCTGTAATGTTTTATGTTCTGTCCGGACACCAGGATGAGTAGCTGCTGCTTCTGGCCGTAGCAAATGGAGATCTTAAATACAGGCGCTGTTAGATCTAAATTATAGTCTTCTAAACATGTTGCTATGGACCGCACACTGCACACTGTCTGGCAGAATAGAGGATGCAGTTGTCCACTGCAGGGGGAGAGAAGACGCTGAGTCAAGGCAATTTAACCATCTACGTTCTGGGGAGCTGTAGAGGGACATTTAGACTGCATGCTACTGTAAGCAAATAACAAGGTAACAGTATGACCAGTTATGTAAATCCAAAAGTCTATAAAGAGAGAAAACGCCCTCCTGTGACTCAGAGGGGCTTTTTTTGCTGGACACGTTCATCTTGTCAGTCTGACATAACGTTACATCACATCACTTACATACAGTCAGACTCCATTTCCCTCCAAACAGATGAATAATTAATTTACAACTGCAGACAGATGAAAAGGTTCTAGATAAAAAGAAAATCTGACTCCTCCATTCCTGTCTTAGAGCTGTCTATAGTTAGAAAGACCCAGCCCTTGTCTGTCTACTGCTTTTAATAAAAAGTACCCCACCATGAAATCGAGAAGGGGACAATGGATCTTTATCCATCCGCGTGTGTGTGTGTGTGTGCCTGTGTGTGTGTGTACGTATACGTATACGTAGTTAACACACAATATCTTCGACACCACTAGCCCATTTTTTACCAAACCTGGGTGAATAATGCATCTTGCCAAAGAGACTGTGTATTTACAAAATTACTATGACTTGCCAGATGGTGGTGTTATAACAAGCTATTGAAAATGCTAGCTTTGCAAAGGTCATGCAGGTCAATCCGATTAACCTAAAATCAATCAATTTCACAAGGAACAAATTTGTCTCAAAGACTCATAAGCACAAAAGCTCAGGGATAAGTTTTGCTAACCAATGCAATATCTCAGACAACACTGGCAATTAATGTTTGACAAACTTTGGGGGAATTAAGTGTTTGGTCATAAACATTCAGCATTTCCAAAATTACAGTGATTGCCTGTGCATCATTTGTGTGGAACAATATGTTATCTTATGTTTAATTGAGATAGAACTGCTTCCTAAAGATGAAAAATAAATGAAAAGAAAAGAAATGGGGATAATCTGTGAGTATGCATAGGCTCTGTTATTCTATGTACTGAATGTATCCTCTCAAGCCCTGGTTCTGAACTGGTTTAGATTCTGAACCCAAATTAAGCCAGGTTGTATCTGGCAAAGTAGCATTTTTGAGGACACACAATATACTAAATAGCAATGCTAACAAAGTTTGCTTTAAAGAAAAATGTACTCCACACTGCCATAACACCCTTCGGTCTCACCACCAAGCTTAGGACTCCGCAACTACAACCCATCCTTCTGCAACTGGCTGTTGGACAGACAGGCCGCTCAAATGTGGCGAGGGTAGGTAACAACACATTCAACGCGTTGACTCTCAAATGGGTGACGCTCACTGATGATTGGACCAGTAGAATTATCTATGGATCACAGTTAGAGAATTGCTGATCTTAGTTGAATCTTGAGGTCAGCAAGTCTCCAATACGGCCCTTAGATACTTCCCCCATGTCAACATTTAACGTGGATGTGTTGTCAGTAGAAAGCCACCGCTCCTTTAAGGACATAACTGTTAGTGACAGTTCTATGGTCGGAAGCGTTTTAGCCTCAAACACCCAGCAATGGGTTAAGAATAAAAAGAGGGATGGTCTAGCAGAAAACAACCTAATCTCAAATGTGAATTATTGCGGTGGATATGTGATGTTGTGGTGGAAATCGTCTGCTTTCAAAGACTATGGAAAGACATGTTAGGGCAATGGCTATTATATTCCCCTAAACTAAACCCCACTGAAAACCTGCAGGGTGAGTTGAAGAGGAGCATCGAGAAGCAAGGGCCAAAGACTGAAGAATCTGAAGACATTCTGCATGGATAAATAGTCTCAGATCCCTTGTTATATGTTCCCCCCACTGTATCTAACTAAATATGAAAAGACTCAGTGCTGTTATCGTGGCAAAATGAGGGTGCCAAATTTTATTTTTTTATTTTCTACTTGATTTGATTGATTTAAATTTGCATTTTGGTTGGTTAACACCTTTGTGATTTGATTTGATCTACCTGGTATTAGTTGTTTTAAATTATCCTGGAGCTATCCTAGTTTTCATAATTCAATTAAAACCTTTGAAGTATTTTCTTTTTTCTTCGTCATGACCCATTCAAAACCTCCTTCTGGTTGCACTTCTGGTTAGATGCTAACTACATTTCGTTGTACTGTTCTTGTACTTGTTCGATGACAATAAAGTTGAATCTAATCTAATCTTTGACCCAAACGTGGGGCACGACCCACTCGTTGAGAAGCTCGCTGAGGTTTACAGGCTAGGGACACCACAGGGAATGTCATTGTTTGCTGTGTCAAACTGAGAGTACACTGTATGATGACCCAGTTATGGAGTGAGCACAGTAGCAATGTCTCTGTAAAGGCAGCCTACGCTGTGAGAATGGACTGTGCTGTAATGAGATTTAAACTAGGTCCTTTGTTTGAGTATAGCTATTCATTCAGCTAAGAGAGCTCTTGCTTCTCTAGCTTTATCTACTGTATATAAAAAATGCACACTATGAGCTGAGTGGGCCTTGATAATCTGCAAGAAATAGTAGCCCCTTTAGGTCCTCCATAAAGGTATGCTCAATAGAAATATTTCCTAACTGAGAAGCTGTCTTTCCTCCAATATGCAGCAACTGAACTATATGGTGCTGTGCCCATACAGTAGGTTAGGCGCTGGCTCATGGATAAATTCTCCTCCTGGCACAAAGATTAACTATTAATAAGCCCTCTGCTCTCATTCCAGCACTGATTCTGTTCAGAACAGCCATGCACAGCTTTGCGCCCCGGCCCTTTCTCTTTTCTTCTGTCTCTTTCTGTCAGTCTCTTTTCTCTCCCTCTATTTTTTCTGCTGCTCCGCTACCTTCTTCAGTTCTGGTCATCCTTTTGTGTCTGTCTCTGGGGTGTTGAGATCAATAGCCCAACCTCCGTTTCATGCTCAACGGGAATTTTGCAGTTTCATTGCAGCATGTGTTGTTTCACATACATATATAGAGATTGAGAATGCAGCGATAAATACAGTTCCTCTGGCACATTAAACCTTTTAATGGGCTGTTTGCCTATCACCATGAGTGCACCAGCGTATGCTCAGAAATCCATACCAAGGCCAAATTGTTATACATTGATACAATACAAGATCAGACATGGATTATTTCACAGTAGGCTATATAAACGCGAAAAGGAGCAGCCAGCCAACCAACCATCTGTCTGTCGCACCACCTGACACAACCCAGGCCGCCATGTTTCACAATGCGCAAAAGGGAGTCGCCCATTATCAGAAGTATGTAACAACAACACTGAGAATTAGGCATATAAATTAGTGTATGTAACTATTATCTAAATAATCGAACGTTTCCGGATGATACCACAGGTTATAGCCTCTGGCTTTTTTGTTTATATGACTGTCTAAGATAGGAAAATAACTCTTCTCTTGGAGACATATTAGAACCAATTCTTCACAGTAAGCATCAAATGTGATGCTTGATAGTACACATTTACTTAAACAAAATGTAACCCAAACGGGAGACGAAATTGATTTCACCCACACGAAGCCGAAATAATTTTGCCGGAATGGTAAAGTAACAATGAGCCACGTGGACTTGGAAAGAATTGGTCTGGTTATTGTTGCTAATGTCGTCTAATGCGTAAACGGTAGAATTTGTTTCAGGTTTTTTTTTAACTCCGCTGGTACCTTTCCAAGTAATGAAATATGTGAGGTTATTGAATCAAATACTTTTAAGAATATAGTTTAAAAGGAGATATGATGTTGCCTGCTGTAAAAACTAGGACACATCTTCAAGATAATGTGACAATCATACGTTTGCTTTCAATTTGATTGCCAGACCCGGAGGCCAATGAAAATCATTAAATGTGAATATAATTGGTCTAAAAGCTTGTCAATTACTGGGTCTGGAGAAATATTAGCCAATAGATATTTCAGTTGGTGTGCCGTTGCACACAGGGGGCGGGCAGAAAATCCCTGTTATATAGCCATGAGTCCGTTCTTTACGCGCAGTCTCGGAAAGGAAAGCACTGGTTTTTAATTGTGAAGGAGTTGTTCTGTCTTTAAAGTAAAAATGAGGGAAATCGTGCACCTTCAGGCTGGACAGTGTGGAAACCAGATCGGCGCTAAGGTTTGTATTATTTCTATTTATTTGTTTTCATGGAATTCGTTTACTAAATACGCCTGTGTAAAGTCGCCGTTTCTTGTATGCGTGTCCTGTTAACCACACCCAAAGAACTGTATTAATGGAAGTTACTGTAAATTAAATTCTTAACCATAGTTGCATACACGTTTTATTTTGGGTCGGAGGAGAAATCAAGAAGGGCGTTGGTCTTCTCTAATTGTCTACGCTTATGTATGCCATCTCTTTATTTGAGCAGTTTATTTTGTCTGGAAATTGTTTGAAGTGTACTTGCGAGTAAGACAATAGACATGCGGATGTGTATTCGGTCATTTCTTAAAAATAATTATAGTTTAAATATCTATGTGCGTAGGCCTATGGATTACCATAATTGCTACTCGATTTTGGCTACTGCAATGCGCAAAAGGGGAAGTAAGCTAAAATGCGAAGTAAGCTAATATGTGCATATTACAGATTATTTATTTAGCCGTGAATAGATTTCGGAAATGTTTGTAGAATAAAATAATTACTTCCCGAAAAATTAATAGGGACATTTGGTCATCCTGCAATGTGGCCTACACTTTGGATTCATTGAGCGCGCACCGCGCCCGGTTTCTGGCGGATATGGGCGGTGCTGTTTCAAGTGACGTAATTATACATTTCAAAACCGTAGCTGATGGGTTTCAGCCAATCAGAGGTCATGCCGCGCGCGGGGAATCCTACTGGAGGGAGATGTTCATTCCAGAAATCTTCTGTAATCTATAAACGCATCTAATTGACCATAGAATAAAATGGATTTGAGCTATTGTGATTTAGGAATATTTAAATGTAATGGCATATTCCAGAGTGATTGTGTTCATTGTTGCCATCAGTTAGATTAATGGATCCCAGTTTGACTAGTGTGTTATCTTATCTTATGGATTGTGCTCTTGCAGTTCTGGGAGGTGATCAGTGACGAGCATGGCATTGACCCAACTGGCACATACCATGGGGACAGTGACCTTCAGCTTGACAGGATCAATGTCTACTACAATGAAGCCTCAGGTAAGTTGTTTGTCCAATTTAAAACCTCATTAATTGCATTTCTTAAACTTCTCAACTGAATAAACGTGTGGTTCTGACGTTGCCCGTTGCTTGCGTCCCTGTTGCCTGCTGGTAGGTGGTAAATACGTGCCCCGTGCAGTTCTGGTGGACTTGGAGCCAGGGACCATGGACTCCGTGAGATCCGGACCCTTTGGCCAGATCTTCAGACCAGACAACTTCGTGTTCGGTAGGTCCTTCGCTTATTTCCCCAATGTCTAGAGTATTTTAATCGTATTCATACATTATTAAGAGGTTTTTTTATTTATTTATTTTTTTAATAATTCTGTGATCATGTTTTGCAGGCCAGAGTGGTGCTGGAAACAACTGGGCCAAGGGCCACTACACAGAGGGAGCTGAGCTGGTGGACTCAGTCCTGGACGTTGTGAGGAAGGAGGCTGAGAGCTGTGACTGCCTGCAGGGCTTCCAGCTAACCCACTCCCTGGGAGGAGGCACTGGCTCCGGCATGGGCACCCTGCTCATCAGCAAGATCCGCGAAGAGTACCCCGACCGCATCATGAACACATTTAGCGTGGTGCCCTCCCCGAAAGTATCAGACACTGTGGTGGAGCCTTACAACGCCACCCTCTCAGTCCACCAGCTCGTAGAGAACACAGACGAGACCTTCTGCATCGACAACGAGGCCCTCTACGACATCTGCTTCCGTACCCTCAAACTCACAACTCCATCCTACGGCGACCTCAACCACCTGGTGTCGGCCACAATGAGCGGCGTCACCACGTGCCTGCGATTCCCCGGCCAACTGAACGCCGACCTCCGCAAACTGGCCGTCAACATGGTGCCATTCCCCCGTCTCCACTTCTTCATGCCCGGCTTCGCCCCCCTCACCAGCAGGGGGAGCCAGCAGTACCGTTCCCTCACCGTACCCGAGCTCACCCAACAGATGTTCGACGCCAAGAACATGATGGCCGCCTGCGACCCCCGCCACGGCCGCTACCTCACCGTGGCCGCCATCTTCCGCGGGCGCATGTCCATGAAGGAGGTGGACGAGCAGATGCTGAACGTGCAGAACAAGAACAGCAGCTACTTCGTGGAGTGGATCCCCAACAACGTCAAGACGGCCGTCTGTGACATTCCTCCCCGCGGCCTCAAGATGGCCGCCACCTTCATCGGCAACAGCACAGCCATCCAGGAGCTGTTCAAGCGCATCTCCGAGCAGTTCACAGCCATGTTCCGGCGTAAGGCTTTCCTCCATTGGTACACCGGAGAGGGCATGGACGAGATGGAGTTCACCGAGGCGGAGAGCAACATGAACGACCTGGTGTCGGAGTACCAGCAGTACCAGGATGCCACCGCAGAGGAGGAGGGCGAGTTTGAAGAGGAGGGAGAGGAGGAGCTTGCTTAAATGTGTAGTTGTGCTTTCCAAGCTGTGTAATTCACTGACATGTCAGTGTCAACCTTTCCAGTGTTCCATTATCTGTCCTTTTTGTTTTGTCACCTCTGCTATTCCTGTCATTTTTTTGTCTGTACAGAAACGTCAATAAAATGTCTTTTGTTTAAAGTGCTTCATCCCTTGGTTTCATTATAGCCATTATTCAATAAACAATACTATAACATGAAAATCCATTCTCCTGGCCACCAGTTCTTTAACCAAGCAATAGTTTTTTTGTGGTGGCAATAACATCCAGTGAAATAAGCAAATTTATAATTACATAGTTTTAGAGTTACTGGTGCACCCAAAGCAAACAATTGCATTCCTGAGCATTTACTGATGTGAATGCACCATTGTTCCTGAGCAGTCAGGTGTTAGCTCTCAGGTAGTGTTGGGAAAATTTTTTTTTAACTGATTAGCAAGCTCCATTACCCTCATGGTATGTCTGCTGTTTTAATTAGGCAATGTAGGCAATCAGTCTACTTAGTCTCATTAAATGCAATGGAGAGCTAATAGTTTTGCAAGTTATTGGAAAATGTCTCTAAAGCAATCTTTTGGAATCACTTAACTTAGTATGCACATTAATGAGCTTGGCTGGCAGTTAAAGCTATATTAGTAATATTGGAATATGACCATACTGTCACCAATATGTAGCAGTGGCATGGGTTTATCTTAAAATAATTAACCTGCTAGGCAGTTTCAGTTTGTCTAATTCCTATAGGCATGCTAAGTGAAAAGCTTTTCTTTGCATCAGGTAGGATTATATTGAAAGCACGCTGGCCAGTCCATTCTATGAATCTATTGTATGTTGAGCATTGGAACTATTAAACTCAATGTAGATGTTTTGAACAATGTCCTGTATACAATATATTCACATATAAGTCCTGTATATTCCTCGTATCTTTGCTTCATTCTGCCCAGCAACATCTTAATGTTTAGAAATTACAGGATTTCTCCCTCTGGTAGATCATGACTCATGAATGTAGTTTCACACCCTGAATGAATGTTTTGAACTGTAGATGTTATCAATACAAAACTAATGCACAGCTCAAAGGTTTAAAATAGGAAATAGTGAGACAATGAGATACATTTGGAAGATATGCCTTAGGAAAATATTTATTAAACGAGCAGACATTTGGAGCTATGATTGCAGTGACAACATAGGGGATGTTTTAAGAAGTTCTTCTTTTCCAAAGAACATAGAATAGGATACTGGTGATTAATAGCAGTAGAGTCCAGCGACACACCTTCTTCACCTGGCTCTCCAAGTCCTGCTTTGGGCCAAAGCGGGACACAAAACCTGTCTGCCAGCAGCACAAAACACCATTAGATCCTAGGAGTTAAACATTCATAGCACAACACAACCAAATGTTGAACTGTTGCCTAGCCACTCCCATGCTAGCAGTGAAGAACCTTAACCAAATGTTGAACTGTTGCCTAGCCACTCCCATGCTAGCAGTGAAGAACCTTAACCAAATGTTGAACTGTTGCCTAGCCACTCCCATGCTAGCAGTGAAGAACCTTAACCAAATGTTGAACTGTTGCCTAGCCACTCCCATGCTAGCAGTGAAGAACCTTAACCATTTCACTTACCCATCCACCCTTCTCCCTAATCTCCGGACAGATGACCCTCTCCACATAACCCCCCACGCACTCCTTAAGCTGGGGCAGGATTCTCTCCATGCCCTTCTCTTGGCAGTGCAGGGCCATCTGGCCAGCCAGCACATACACGGACAGGACTGCGCTCCAGGCCAGGTCTCGTCGGCGCCCCCCGCTGGTGGTGGGTGCAAAGTGCTCGTCCAAAATGGCAGTGAGCATGGGGCAGGCTGAGACCTCGGTCACGTCCTGGAACACGCGTGGCCAGCGCATGAAGAAGATGGGGAACCTGGTAAGCAGCTCATCCCCGGCATGGCGCAGGGCTGCAGCAGTGGCAGTTGGAGGTGGGCCTATTTGGCCGTCAGGGCCGGTGGTCACATAGTCAATATAGTCATGGAGCATCAGATAGGCTTCTCGTACCAGGGGGTCGGAGCTGTTAATACCACATCTGCTTTCCTGACCCTCGGATTGACCCATCGCTGCTGCCGACTAACTCCCCGTCGCAAATCACAAAGCTGTGGGTTCCATTAGAGCATTGGTCTGGTCATAGATAAACTGTCGCTCTGCCAAGTAGCTATCAGCCGTCCTCTCAGAAATGGCAATCCCTCATAGTGGATTACAGATATGGTCACCTGAAATCACAAAGAAACCATAAACTTCTGGAGTGTTGATGCTGAACGACGCACTGGGTTAAAAAACCATTAGCATGATGTACTTTCGTTTTAATAAACACACAGATCTCTGAATTGTCTTTCTTTGTGTGTGTTAACAACAACTGTGCAATTCACCGTTATCATATTTGTTAGACTGTACGTTACATTATAGTATTTGGTTACCATAACCGTAAATGGCAACCAAATGTTTCCATGTCCAATTACAAACACAAACAATCAGCAAGGCAAGTATTTACAACTCACCCATTCCTTTCCCACAAAACGGTGCTACCAAGACACACACACAAAACCAGACACAAACACACACAAAAAACACACGCACACACAAAGGAAACTGAGGAGCAGGTGAGGGAAAACAGCGGACCAGGAACAGTCTGGAGTCCTGTAGGAGTAAGTCAGAAAGAGTCTGCCCGATGCATGGCTTCACCGCAGCTAATTTTAGAGGCCTTGTTGGTAACTGATACAGAACTCCTGTCTCGCATGTACAATCATCAACCCTCCAACACACATCCCCATTCCAACACAAGTGGAGTTAAATATAGGCCACAGTGTGTGAATGTGGCTTAACGGAGAAATGGTTAACTGGAACATTCTACAAGATCCCGACTGGTTAAAACAGACAGAGATGGGGCAGGATAACGGAGATGAGACAACAGATAGGTTTAAAATGCCACTGAGACTTTCAGAAAACCGTTTGAAAACCATTACCAGGTCTATTTTAGGATTCTGCATTCATCAAATCAGTGACGCCTCTATTATGTTGTCCTACTTTATGAAGACTTACATGTATATATAGTTTTAGTTCTGGAAATAGGTATCCAGGAAGCTCATCGTGAGAAACGTCTTGTTTTTGATATTTTATTGCGGGATTGTGATTCAGAGATTTGTGATCAACATCTGCAATGCACACAGAGTATGGAAAGAAACATCCATGCACATCATACTGTTGCTCACAGAAATGGGATAGATTGTGCTTTGCCTAGTGAGGTGTGTGGGGACAAACACACACTGTGTGTGAATGGGAAGTACTATACCATGGAGGCCACAGATGTTGGAAGAAAACAAAAAAGAAAGCTCAGTCATAATGCATATTATATTTAAAATAGTTATCACTATTCATCATTAAAGTGCTACCAAAAATAATACACAGGACCCCATTACAAAAGCATCCATGTTTCACCGAAAAGAAGAAGATGAACCGTATTCACTTTTCACTCTCTGCTACCTCTAATAAACAATGATTACTGAAACTACTAGTTCCCTAAGGATGGTGTAAATTAGAGGTTCAGAAATGCTCATGTGACAGAGAAATTACAGAGGAGTAGCAGATACTCAGCAGAAGGGTTTGATTTCATTATTTCTGAAACAGAACCCAGACTGCTAATATAAAGATCTAGTTGATTAGAAATTGGAGGCCCGATGTTGTGATTTAGAAAACCTGACAAAATCCATAGAACATAGAATAACAATATATTATTAATCTGGATCTATATTATTAATCTGGATCTAAAAAAACACAGATCATAGATAATATAAGGCAATTCTTTGAAGCCATAGAACACAATGAGACATGAAAATTATTCATAACTGAAATTCATTGCTGATTTGAAAAGGCCTTTGATAAAGTATGAATAGATATTATATAATTGCCTAGAATTTTTTAATCTTAGGGAATCTCTTATCCAGTGGATTTAATGGCTAAATGCTGAATTTTTGCTTTGGGATATCAGAAAGTGTGTATAATACACTGTATCTGCATTAATAGTGGAATGATAATGTTTCACAAGATCTACTCACCAGAAATTATTAGGTTGTACACAAAAGCTCATCATAAAATATTACATTTCTATTGGCCAACAAAAGGTGCAATGGCTTCTGCTGAAAAATGGAAAAGTGGCACCCTCCCTCCCTTCACAAAGCAACTCGATTATTTAGACTCAGACAAGCAATGGCAGACACAGGCTGCAAGCAGAATCCCTCTGTCATTTCCTGGTTGCTTAAATAAAAAAACACTTTTTCACAGCTAATGTAAGCTGGTTGACTAAAAGCGGGTGACATGCCATGCTTTTAGGGTTACCCAATTCCATCACTTATTTTTTGTTTGCTAAAATTCACAGAGCTCACTCAGTTTCTGTTCAAGTGAAAAAACAAGCACTGAATAGTGTAGGCCAGGGGTGGGCAAACAGAGGCTATTCCATCTGGCCCATGGTAGGTAATAAAATGGTTTTGAGAAGTAAAACATAACTCACCTGTCCATTCTTATACATCTGAATTTAAATTGTATAGACATTATAATGAACCTACTCTATAAAGGTTTTAATTACTGCCCTTTTCTGGCCTGCAAATCATTTATGATTTACAAATTACAAAACAAATGTGGCCCTCCATTTAATTTCAAAATCCTGATGTGACCCCAGAGCCAAAAAGTTAGCCCTTCCCTGGTGTAGGCAGACATGGTGACGTCTAAATAACTTTTTTTATATTGTTAAATATAACTTTCCCAGGAAGTTATGAATATTGGATACTTCTAAGAAGGTATTGAACAGTCAGGAGGAGTTGAAAAATATAGACAACTATCCCCATTAATTGATTTGCAATGGCCATTAATACGATAGTTATTAAAATGAGAATCAACAATTATATTAAGAGATATTAAGAAAATCTCAGGAATAAAAACAAAAGAGTAGATAGCTCAGGTTTTCTATTAAGTCCAATACCTGGAGCCCTGAACAGTGTCATTGATGATCTGCATAACTTCGCTAGATTATCTGGACAAAAACCTAATGATAATAGCTGTATCATACTATACATAATACTTACTTATAGCTGAACAATGATCTGCTATGATCTAACACTTTGGAGAGGAAAATGCCTTTCTCCTCATGGAAAAATCACATTGATGACATCTTTAGATATACTTCATTTTACAGTACCTTTGATGCTGCCTACTGTACTCTACATGTGCTCAAAATATTTCATTTTACTCAGAAATGTTAAATTGATGGGCAAACAATTTTTAATATTAAAACATTAAACCTCTCTCAAAGTCACAGTTTTACCAGTTTAAAGTCAAAATGGCTCTTGGGTAGGTTATTAAATCTCTCATCCACTGTTTAAATATTGCCCTTCTACATTTATCTAGATCATAGCCTCTGATTTCTGAAATCTGTTTAGATTTTTTTAAATGGCATCATATTTATTAATAATATAATTATATTAGGTTATACATTAATAAAACATATATGGGAATGTTTATTCTATCCTATGTCATACCCAAATGACTGCACCATTACTGCAGATACTGATGACGTAAGTGAACGCAGCAGGGCTTGTGGAACTTGCATGCAACCAAAGTTGGCTTGGAAAACAAATCGTAGATATGGAAATATAAATGTTTCTTTAGAGAAACAAAATGTTGAGGATTAATGTATGTTCTTATGTCGACCACTTGATTCAACATCACTTGAAATGTATGCAACCAGCAGAATGTTGTTTCTATGGCCCACACAACCATCTCTACATTGCAGATTTTGAACACCCAATGCATTAATAAAGCTAATATCTGTGGTGTCAGTAAGGAGATTTGTGCTGCTCAATGCTTTCTACTTAATTAACCATTGTTTTCATTCACTATACTGCACCTTGTATGAAATTAATGCTTCTGACTGGGGGAGTGAGAGATTTAGTCGCATGCAAAAACGGATACTTCCACTAGAGGGCAGTGGTGTGTCACTAAACTGATTTTACGCTTGTGAGTTGGAGTCAGTTCTTGAACTTCAAATTCTGTCGTTGCAATGCTGTATGTTTTTTATTGACAATTTAAATAACAAAGACCAGTTTATTGTTTCATTTATCCTCCCTATTTTATGTAATTCTGAGACCAGGAATCAGTAATTTATCTGTAAGACATCATAAAGCAATTTGAGTTCCAGGATTTATTTGTTTCTTTCTCATGTGACTATCAGTCACATTTATTTTATAAAGCCCAAATTGCAATCAAGAGAGGAAGTCATTGTTATTCTTGGGACAGTGTATTGTTAACACACTCATGTTGACACTCATGTTAACACACTCATGTTGACACGTTCATGTTGACACACTCATATTGACACACTCATGTTAACACACTCATGTTGACACGTTCATGTTGACACACTCATAATTGACACACTCATGTTAACACACTCATGTTGACACGTTCATGTTGACACACTCATATTGACACACTCATGTTAACACACTCATGTTGACACACTCGTCTTGACACATACATGCCTGTGAGTGTTAACTATCAACCATTTTCACTTTAATCTGAGGAAGCACTTGGGGACAAATCAAATGCACCAGAAATGAAATTTACTCCTGTTCACTCATTGATTTATATGCAAGGACAAAGACATGCTTAAGTGGCACTGTTAGCAGCTCTGTGTTTTCCCATCTGGCACTATGTTCAGAAGGAGATAGGAAAAAGCACAAGATCCTTCCTCCTCCCCCACAAAAAGATGGAATATGAATGTGAGAGACAGTAAAGAGATAACTTTTTTTCATTGTTCTTCAACACTATTAATCAAGTAGCAGCAATCTGCTGAACTGTGAGGAAAATGCATTTTTATGTTCAAATCAGAGAGCGTTATCATATTCTAGTGGTTTCCCCTCCTCATAGAGAAGTCGTGGACCAGGGGAAGTGACATCGGAGATTGTACCTGCTATCAGGTCTCTCATATGTTCATGTGGTAACATCTGCAGAGGGTGACTTCCTGTGTAGTTTTACTGTAGGCTTCAGAGTCCTTTGAAGTTGGTTCATTTGCAGCAAGGGGAAGTAACAAGTTTAACCAGATGAAACCAACCAAACTCTGACAGTTTCATTTGACAAGCTGATCACAATATACACGTTTTATTATTTTACCGTTGTTTTCGGGATGGCTTTAGAACTACCTTTTAAAGAGTATCTAGATGTCACACACTGTTGAAGGATTGTGTGGTTGCTCCACCTAGCTATCTTAAGATCCAGTACAGTCCATAAGTTTCTGGACATAAACACAAGTTTTGAGGTATTAGGTCTGTGCTCCGGCAGGTTAGATTAGATATTATAGGGTTAAAGTAAAGAATGTCAGCTTTTGAGGGTTAGGGTTATATTCACTCAATCAGATTAACCTTCTAAAAACAGCACATTTTGTTCAAACAGTACCCTCCATATATATTGGGACTATAAAGTCAAAATGGTTATCTTTGCGGCACTCTCAAGGCGCACACTATGAAAATATGATTAAAAGATGAATATGAGGTGAAAGTACAGGTTGTCACCTTTTATTCCTGTTTGTTTCAACAAATGAATTGTGTGTGTGTGTGTGTGTGTGTGTGTGTGGAGGGAGGGAGGGGGGGCTATGTAAAAAAAAGGGCTTTAAGTAGTACATGTGTTGGCCTATGAAAATGTACTCTTCTTACTGATAAGAAGTCAGTTTCTCTGACAGCTGAGATGTTTTCAGAGCTTTCTCAACAGCAGCATCCCCGCTCCACCTCCACCACACGTTAGAACAGATTAATTGGTCTGACCCCTGGATGTGGATCACTATCATTTGACTGCATGTCGATTCTCCGGGAGAATTCACCAGGCCCTTTCTGGAACCCAAAATGATTTAGAGTTTCACATGACTGTCATTGTCAACGTAAGAATATCAAGCAACAGGAAGCTATAGTAGTAGCACAATGAATAGAAACAACGAACAAAGACAACACAAATAGTATCTCCACAACTCACCCTGCCATTCACCGCAAAGAAGTGCCTCCCTGACGAGATAGGAACAGGAAAGAAGAACAAAGAAACAGGAAAACAAGAGTCTTGATCTGTGGTGAAAATGAACAAAGAGTCTGGAACTTGGAGGCTTTAGATTGAAGGTTCCTCAAGTGAAGTCTACATGCTACATTTGACAGAGAAACCAGAAACACAAAATGTTTTGCTCTATCTGATCTCTATCTGATTCAACTTTTCTGTTACCTGTAAAGCAAGGAGTTTTTACATACAGCTCTGGCGTTCAGGAAGTTTCTCATCAACAACTTCTTTCCGAGAAAGGTAAAACAAAATAACGGAATGAAAAAACAACCCCTCTATACTTTTCCTCGCCCTCCCCAGCACCAAGCCCCCGCACCACCCAGAAACAACCGCACAACAGGTGCAGATCTTCCCACCTCTTTGAGTGAGCCTCCCGTCTCTCTCACAGGAGGGGGGCTGAGGAGAAAGAGAACGAAATTGCTCTGAATTTGCTGGTAATTGAAAACACCTATACCCACCCCGTGTCCTTATCCGTACCTAGCCTTAAACATCCACACCCCTCTCTTCAACCTGTGACTGCCTTCCTTTTATTCGAGAGAGTACTTAATGGCTTCCCTACCCCAACCTGTCCTCCGTCTCCCACTGGATTGAATTGATGCAAACGATCGGGGCCCATTTAATGTCTGGAGGAGAGGTGACCCACTTGTACTTTGTGTCCCGCTGTCTCCACCCCACCTATGTTCCCCCAATCGGAGGTATTGATGCCCCCTATTGTTTCCCCGTCTGCCCGGGGGGTGGAGCGGTTTGGAGAAAATTGGGGACCCCTTTGGCGTAGATTGCTTTTATAGATTTTTGCCTTCCCCTCTTATTTTGTCTTGTGCTATACACACTTTTTTCAAAGACCCAGCCAAATCCGAACAGGCGTTCGACGTTGTTAAGTGGCATCATTCTAGTTGCCCGTACTGTAGACGCAGAGGCCACATTCGCTTCATGCTGTGACGATGACAGCGGAGATGAATGTGCCACTCTGAAAGATTGTCTGCTTGTGATCGTTTGTCTGACTGGTTCTTTTTGTCAGAATTACAATGATAAGTGTATTTGGTGCGATGGTTCTGCCAGTTGTAGACATGATTTAGAGCCAGAATTACACAAAGTTAACATGATTGGGTCTTTGTGCTTCTGTTAACTTCCACAAAATGTATTTTCATAAATCAAATCATTATAAAAGTAATTGCTTAATTAATACAATGATACAGTATTATGGTATTGGTTAGCTATTTATCTGAGAAATGGGGACTGCATGATATGGACAGAACACGCTGTTGGAGTCAAGGTCAGGTTAAGACAGAGTGGTTGCTGAGCTTCCTGAAGTGGTCAAATGTTATTCAAGGGCCCTCTATCTATATTAGCCTACATTAGTAGGTAGACCAATTGGACAAACCAGCTCGAAACCTCTTCTCCACCTCCTAAACCTCTCCAAACATGGATGAATTTAGCAATCTATTAAAATGTATAATAGTGTCTAGCAATGTGCTGGGACCAGGGCATCCAGGAATAGAGCTAGAGAGAATGTTCTGTTCATTATTGTGAAGGAGGGGTGATAGTTGGCTCTCCTGTGGAATACGAGCTGCCTCTTCATACCAATACCTCCCTCTCAGTGTTAGACCTGTGACACAACGAGAGCTCACCCACTGGAATATGGAAGTCTCCCTCCTAGCAGCACTGTTCGTCTGCTCTTCGCCACATGAATATGTTAAACCAGATATCTACCTACCGCTTGTTTATATAACAAAAGTCTCTACTTAATTAGAGCAGTGGGGGTGAAAAGAAGAGCAGGCGCACACACAGACGCGTACGCACACACAGACGCGTGCGCACACACGCACGCACGCACACTCTCTCTCTCTCTTCATTTATCTCCCTCTCTCACTCAAGGACAAGGGATGTGTGTGTGGGTGTGTGTGTGAATACCTGCTATCTGCGTTTGAGATAATGAGATAAAAATTCAAATTGTGTAAGACAAAGACCTGCAGAGTGCTGCATCAGTAGATACAAAAACACTAACAGTAATTAACACATGAATTTAGATTAGGCACAGGTTTATTTTCCATTTTTCAGCTCTATCCCAGTAACTCTAACAGTTTTGGTTTGTCACAATCTATTTCCATTACCACATCATGCTTGCTTTTTGCCCTTTAACCACCCCTATTAGTCATAGAGGGCATCACATTACAATACATAATAGCCGAGGTTAAGCCTTGTTCCATTCCTATCAACAGAGGTAGATTATAATATTGAGGGAATTCAAGGACTATTTAAAGACCAGTCCCACTCAGCCCCAATGCAGGTAGCCTCCCTGATATCGCCACAGAGCCAGTGGAGCAGGAAGCGTGGAGCTGAGGACCACATTTATTTCCTATTTACTTTATGGATCCCTCCCATGGGGCATGTCCACAGTCTAAAGGCATACTAGTAATAAGTGTATAGGACAAGACGCATTCATCCACACTCTAAACCTGTCGGGTTTTCTGCAGTTTGATTTGCTCTGAGGTCATAATAGACATGTTGATCAGCAAGCTGTGCAAACACACAGAACCCGATTGGACTGCACAGGTTCTGAGATTGGGGATCTGTGGCTGTTGCCAACAGGTCTGGACCTGTTAGAGTGGAACCAGTCAAATTTGGTTCTAAACTGAACAAAGGTTAAAGGGTTATTACGCTGCTGTGATTACATGAATGCCCCTTTATTTTAGGAGATTACGGAAATTGTTGCATGATTGCGTTAAATGTTTATCTAATCCACGGCGTTGACCGGTGACCTGTCACTGTCCCACCGTTCCCGTTTCTATTTCTGTTATGGTACACACGGGGCGTACAAACACACAGCCAGCGCAAGACTTCCACCGTCCACCGTTGCCGTCACTGAGGCCTTTCCTGTGACATGGAACGGTGGGGTCTACGGAGTCCCGAGGTCCTCAGGCGAGTCAAGATCCGAAGAGGCGGCGCACTACGAGGTTGTGTAGTACAACGCGGCCCCGGTCACAGGCGGTGAGGTCAGGCAGTCCGCATGGGGGCTGGCAGTGTGGTGGGTTCGAGGGGACGAGGAGGGGGAGCAGTGGCGGGGTGGGGGGGGGGCTGGTCTAAGGGAGACATTACGCTCCTGCGTCACTAAACTCCAAATCAAACCAGATGGACTCATTTACGGCCAATTGACTTCATTATTGGGAGCGGAGTCTGACTGGGCTAATGCAATTAGACCTTTTACCTTTATTCACAGGTGAGCCAATGTCTAGGAACCAATGTTTTTGGTGGGGATGTGACGCTCATTGAAGCAGAAGGACGGACTGGAAGACAAATAACTCAAGGTTGAGAACTGGAATGAGCAGGCAGAATGTTTGTGGGGAGCGTGTATCCGCGTGCCTGCGTGGGTGTGGAAGCACCGGGTGGCCGCGGAAAGCTGAGCTGATTGGCACCACTGTTTGAAATGTGGTTTACGAAGTGTGTGGTTCGGATCCTGGATATTGGGGACGGGGTCAAACGAATTGATTGGGGTGAGTGTATAAATGGGGGATTAGGAGATGAAAGAATCGACATCAAAACCACAAGTTGCCTACATTTACAGTACCGACCCCACAAAGACAAAACCAGGGTTGGTCTGATGTTGTATTTTTCCATTGCAAAATGTTTCTTTCCACCGTGGAGGCAGAGGGTTTGGTGAGAGTGTTCTGTTACTGCGTAAAGTTTCTCATAGGGTTTGAGTCCTGCAGAGGAATGTTGCTGTAGTTGCCTCCCGCTTTTTCATCCCTCTCTCTCTTCTAATCGCTCTCTCCATCGCTAACTTGGCCTTTGCTTGACTCCTTTCGTGATGGTCCACTTCACTTAGCTCATAAACAATGCCTCAGCCCCCCTCCACACCTTCATATTTCTTCCTCCCTACAAACGGCAGACCGGGCCCGCTGCCTCTCTAGCTCCACACTGCAACGTCCTACTGGACCTTTTGTCAGCACAATCGTTAATTGAGGATCTGCAGCGCAGTAAGACATCTACCTAAAACATCTTCATTCCATCCATGTGTGAGTCTTGTAAGTAGGTTATATTGACGTAGTTGAAATTATAATGTCCTCATTATACACTTACTCAAACAACGTAGCATTTTATCCTAAGCATGATTACCGATGTGTTCCAGACAAGGTTGTCTAAATTTAGCTATCATAATATAGCTGAGTGTTCTAAGTGATACAGAGACATGATATTACCAAGCTAAAACAGGCAGTTAGCAGACTGTGCGTGTACACAGCGGCTCACGGGTTCATCACGCCAGTTCACACTCAGTGGTTAGTTACAGCTCCGTTTTATCGGACCGCCTAAATGCAGGGGTGTTGGATATCGTCAAGACCTTCTCGTTTGGTGCCGCGGCAAGATCTCACATGTAACCGCCACCATTCGCGGCCGAGCATTCATTTGAGCACCTATAAATGAAACCGCCTCTAATTGCCCCTGTATTGCTTAACAACACTGCCAATCCTAAGTAGAGCGGAAAGACAGAGCAATTTTCCCATTACTACAGGAGCAGAAAATGAAGGGGAGCCAAGGGGACTGGGGAGCCCTGGCTCTCCGGAGACCACTGCAGATGGCTTCATCTCCAAGTTAAAACACACAGACAGGAAGTATGGGGTGAGGGGCTTTCACTTGACTTGCACACATGCGCGCACGTATACATGCACACACAGACAACAACATGCATCTCACACACACGTTCACTGACAACACTCAATCAATTAGCTTTTAACCTGGTTTGTGGAGCCAGACTCCTCTGCTGTACATAGTCCCACAGTCCCTCAGCACACAGTACGGAGTAAGCATCTGAATCCAAACTAGAGACATCCTAGTCATTTGTGTATCTCTAGACCAGACACGGTTAGACCTTCCCTCTGCTCTGCACTACATTGACCACTGGCTCATATTGTTGGTTTTCACTCCTCAAACAAATTTCAGTCAGAATACAGAAATAGAACATTGTCGTTTCCAGAAGATCTAGAGCTGATCTTTACGCTGCAGGGGAACACAAAACGGTTATGAAAACAAACATCTTCATGATAAGTCAAATCCCATGCGATTATATTCAAGCGCTTCACCCCGAATATAGGATACAAAAATGTATTTTCTTTCTCACCTGAAGGAATGTTCATTCAGAGACGCATATGCAGTGTAAAATCAGATAAATCCGGACCAACAACCAAAGTGGATTAGTGCGTATTTGTTTGTGAGCTTGTGTGAGAGTTAGAGAGAATGAGAGATTGCCATGAAGAACTCTCCCATCCAGTATCAGACCAGACATCTCAGAGGCAACAACAGTGTCTACAGTCTGGCTCCATGGCTTATCAGAGTTCTTCAATGACTTCTACATTTACAGAATACATAAACACACCCGGCGCTTATGTCAAGCACAACGACGACCAGCACAATACACAAAAACCCTTTCGTCAAACATATTCCATATACAGCACATTATAAAAGCAATTCACACACTTGTTTTTTATGTGCAGGTAGGCTGATCATACTTTCTGCAGTTACCGGGATGAACAGCGAGCAAACAGACTGTCAGATTAAACCAAGATAGCGGAGTGACTGTTGGAGTGAACTGATATCAAGCTGCCTCTCTGAACTTGACTATGAATGGCTTGGGTGGCCTCGCACTGAGATGATGACAAACCACAATGACTTCATTAGCGGACCCGGAGAGAGTGGAGTGTATACAGTGGTTTGACTTACTTGCTTAATACATGTGACACTCACACAAGCCCGGCACAGCGCGTTTACTTCTAACGGTGCCCCAGAACTCATTTGTACCTAAACACTTTGGTTCGCTTGCACTAGAGTGTGCCAACTCTTTCACCGGCGTGTGCGCGAACACATCGGCTGACTGGTGGCCCCCAGGGGGAACTGGATTGAACCCGTTTAATCCCGATATACAGTAAAAGCTGAAGGATAAAAATATATTTTAGGCCTGCCATTCATTGCCTGTGTGCACATGCTAACCGGTCACACACACACACAAACTCTCTCTTTTCCTTTATCTCCCTCTAACTCACGGCCCCTATTGTCTTTGTGTGCAGGTGTGTGGGTGCTGATAATTTCTGGAGGTGCCCCGTGGTTCATTGAAGTGGGTCTCCATGGGGGTTGTCTGGGGAGAGCTCTGCCCTTGGCCCTGTGCTGGCATTTTTACTGGGAGGCAATGTGGAGGAGGGCAGGCTGCTTATCATCCCAGAGACCAAGGCCCAGACATCCACGGGAGACATGGGAAAGTGCCTCCCACCCAACTGCATTAAGCCACCGCCGTTTCACACAGACCTTTCCCCCAAAACCCTGAGCGCTTTGTCTGACTGGGGCCTCTGTCAGTGTCACACACTCACAGGAAAACCACAGCCCCACACAATGTGGTTGAGACTGGCCCCTGCACACCTTCAACCCCGGTCTCAAGCCGTATCTCTCTTCCAAATGCCAGAGCACACAACGGCCTACAGTGACATTTCAGCTGGTGCATCACTTCTGATCGGCAACGCATGGCTTCAGACAGCCAGGTACAAACCTTAATGCACTGACTGTGATACTATACCTGTAAGAAGAATTACCAGATGAGTGAAACATTTTGTATTTTGAAAATCAGGAGTCTGAACCCATCGTCCGGTATAGCAGGTGAACTGTCTCATAGATCAGTTTAGAAGGGGTCCAGTCCCATAGGCCTGTAAAGCACAGATCTGGTCGAGTCCCATAGGCCTGTAAAGCAGAGATCTGGTCAAGTCCCATAGGCCTGTAAAGCAGAGATCTGGTCGAGTCCCATAGGCCTGTAAAGCAGAGATCTGGTCAAGTCCCATAGGCCTGTAAAGCAGAGATCTGGTCGAGTCCCATAGGCCTGTAAAGCAGAGATCTGGTCCAGGCCCATATGCGTGTAAAGCAGAGATCTGGTCCAGTCCCATAGGCCTGTAAAGCAGAGATCTGGTCCAGTCCCATAGGCCTGAAAAGCAGAGATCTGGTCCAGTCCCACTGGCCTGTAAAGCAGAGATCTGGTCCAGTCACATAAGCCTGTAAAGCAGAGATCTGGTCCAGTCACATAGGCCTGTAAAGCAGAGATCTGGTCCAGTCACATAGGCCAGTATAGCAGGAGTCCAGTCCTATAGCTCAATATAGTAGGGGTCCAGTACCATAGACCAATAATATAGTCTCAAGTCTCAAAGGCTAGTATAACAAGGACTCAGTACCATGAACTGGTATAGCAGGGGTCCAGTCCTATAGACTAGTATCCCAGGTGTCCAGTACAGTTCTATAAACTAGTATACCAGGTGTCCAGTCTGGTCCCACTGTGTATACCAATATACCAGATGCCCAGTCCTGTCCAGTAGACCAGTATACCAGGTGTCCAGTCCCATAGGCTGGGAGGTCTGGTACCACGTTGGGCAGTGCTCAGACCACCAGATCTCCCTGAAAGTCTTGCTCTCTTATTTTCAAGACTTGAATTACAGAACTTGACTGGGATGGTGTGAATTAGTTTTAATGGGCAATTAGTGATTGGTTGCCTTCAAAGTGTGCCCTCTTGAGGAGTGGGAGAAGAGCATTATTTACACATGGCTGCAAATCTAGGGAGCAGAACACGGTGTGCTGCTGGGGGGGTCTAGAAAAACAGCACACACACTACACTAGAATTGACCCAGTATACAGCAATGAGGATTTTTATTTTTAATTTAACTGTTAAATGTGAGGCCAACCACAACACCAGAACATTAGATCTGTTCTCAAAACTCTGACTGAACTTCTACACCTTCCTTGCGGATAAAAATAGAGGGAGAACGATAAACGACCTTAGTTATTCATCTAAATTGGACAAATGTCCTTTAATAAGGCCCACACGTCTGAACTGTGACAGACCTCCACAATAAGCGAGAATAGAGGGGAGGTGCGCGGGTGTGTGTGTGTGCGTGCGTGTGTGTGTGTGTGTGTGTGTGTGTGTGTGCGTGTGAAAGAGAGAGAGAGAGAGAGCATGTTGCATCTGCTCCTCATTATTAACAGAGCGCTAATGAACGCATGTGTGTTCCACCTGGTTCCAGTGAGACTGGATTTGAAGACACTAACTAGACCTGCCAACGAGGACTTGGCCTTTCACAACACCAACATATAATGAAACTTTGTCTCAAGGAGTAGAAACGAGGGCTGTGGAACATAATTGTATGAGGTTGCCCATAGAGGAGATCTAAGGCCAGTTTTTACTTTTCCATCTCAAGGGTTACAGTTAAGATTGGGGAAAGGCATTCTGATCTTAGATCTGTGTCTACAGATACTGAGAAACACCCTCAGGTCTGCCACTGGAAGAACGTCTGAAGCCTGGCAGCGGGGGGCCGGAAGTGACGGGTGGAACTAACAAGGTCATCAATATGCTACGTGGGGCGGGGGTTTGGTTGGGAGATGTAGATCAACATCCCACATTTCCAAACAGCCCATTTCAGGGCAGCATCTGTCTCTCAGGTGACAATTATGTTACTTCCCCTGGGGATCTGCAGTCTGTTTTGTTTGGTATCGATACAACACTTGGCTTACCCCCCTAACATGGGCCACACCATCAGAACAACACCAACCGGCTGGAGTTTCAACCATTAGAAATAGAGTATAGGGTGTTTTATGGCGGTGTACACCCCCCCTCAACAGTCCTTTGTCTCTGTCAACCATTTCCCAACCATGACAAACAATGACAGGCAATGGTAATGACAGCGGAACGCATGCTTGAACGTCTTTTTCAGTTTGTTTTTTTTCTCCAAATTGGCAGTATTACACTTCGCTCAGAACCTTAAGTGGTTGTTAATTTAATATGCAAATGACTCTAGTCAGTCTGAATGCATTTGAATGAATAGCCTGTTTCCACAAGAGGGGGATGCAGGTTGTGGGGGTGTAGAACAGTCAGGAGAGTCAGGAGCGCACGGTGGATTATGATCTAAATGCAACAGAGAGGTGGGGGATAGAAGATATCATGGGCAGTTTTGAAACTGAAAAATTGCCTAAACCAGGCAGTCCAGAGGGTTGATGATTTATTTACTGAAATATCTTCTTATTTTTTTTGCATGTGAATCACACAGGTGCATGGTATTGTACACTGACTTTTTGGCTTCTGTTCACTGACTCAAGCAGAAATAATAGGGTCTGATGGGGGGTCAATGGTGATGGGCCAGTGTCACTGTAATACCATGGTATACAGAGCAAATCCAGTGCCTTGCCAAACTACTGACCAATTTTGTAATTTTGCTGAATTACAAATGGTACAGTGAAATGTTTGTTCTGTTTGACATTTTAATATATAACAGTGGGATTTAACATTAATTATTGTAAAGTGACATGTTTATGTGTGGTATTATTTGCAAAAAAATGATTTCAACTTTACAAGTAACTTAACTTTACAGTTAAGGGCTTGCCTTAACTCTATAAAAAAAGGTTTGGGATTGTGATGTGTGGGATAGCCTAATCACGTGAAACAAGTTGGTTCAAGGTTCAAGAGGTACTGTGTTAGGGGTAATTAATACTAATGAAGCAGATTTGTGCAAATGTATGACATCTTAGTCAATACACACTTTAGCATTTTAAGTTTGGATAGCTAAAACATGTGAAGCAAATTTGGTTTAGTCTCTCTAGCTAAAACGCTTCAAGAGATACAATTTTAGGGTTAATTAATGATAATTAAGCAGATTCATGCAAATATATGTCATATTAGTTCATACATGCTTATGCATTTTAAGTTGGGATTGCTTAAACATGTGAAACAAATTTGATTTAGTCTCTCTAGCTCTTAAACAACACAAAAGATAACATTTTAGGGTTAATTCATACTAATTATGCAAATGTATGTTATGATAGTTAACACACATTTCAGCATTTTATGTTTAAAATGAAGCTTAAATAATTCAAATGAAAGAGGTATTGTTAATATCCCGTTACAGTGAACCTCATTGTTGCTATCTCTGCATTTCAGTTGCACATGCTACACTACTACATCAATTTGCCTCGACTGCAAATTCAGAATGCCATTGAGAACTGCCACAACAATTTACCTCACTTGTACATACATTATACTTAATACCTGAACATTTTCTGTAAATTTGTGAATTTTCCACTGCACATTTAGGATTGCCATATGTAATGCATTTGCATTAATTGCAAACCTATACATTCCACTTGTATATACATATACTTAATACTTGTAAATTGTTCTGCTCTTCTCTATTTGCACTTCTGGTTAGAGGCAAACTGCATGTCGTTTTACTGTACTTGTACTGTTCAATGACAATAAAGTTGAATCTAATGTAATCTAAAGATGAAATCTCATTCAAGTCACAAATGTTTCAAAAGTTTTATAAAAGTAAATATTTTAGTAGAAATGCATAAAAGTAGAAAAAATGTTTGTGCAAGCAAGCTCAACGCACTGTACGTTTTAAAGTTTAAACAGTTTCTTTACCTGAAATGAGTAGCATGCTAAATACTAATAAGAAGAACAAATAATACGAAGATTGAAACAAGAGTAAGGAATCTTGCTTTGAAGACATTTCAAACAAAAAGCATCAAGTTTAGTTAAACCATTTACTGAGAAAAATGCACAGCAATACTCATACAAGACTTGGTATTGGGGTTCTGCTACTCTGTGATAAATGTCTGCCATCACAGGATTCTGTATACAGTACTACCAATAACAATATCAACACCATAATATCCTAAATAGCAATCCCCATAGGCAATGTGCAAGGTATGCAATGCTGAATTAAGTGCTGTAGAAAGTTATGCAATCTATCAAAACATACAACAAGAAATAGAAACAAGAAACAAACAAGACAGTTAAGCACAAATGTCCCTAAACTGACTTGAACGCTAGAGAATAAAAATAACTTTTAAGACGAGACTTAAATGTCTTGGTAGTGGGGGATGACCTAATGATAATGGGCAGGTTATTCCACAGTCTAGGGGCCACAACCGAAAAGGCACCATCATCTTATGTTTTCATCCGAGGCTGTGGAATGGCTTAAAGGAACTGAGCCAATCCATGTAATGCCTTAAAACAAGTAACAGCACCTTAAAATCCATTCTGTATTTGACTGGTAACCAGTGAAGAGAGGCCAGTATCCGGGAGATATGGTCCCTCTACCTGGTACCAGTCAACAATCTAGCAGCCGCATTCTGGACAAGCTGCAAGCATGATAATGATGAGTGACAAATTCCGGAGCACGAAGAATTGCAATAATCAATTCAAGACGATATAAGAGCATGTATAACTATCTCCAAGTCCTAAGAGAGAGGAACGATTTTAGTTTTGCAACAGTCCTCAGATGAAAAAAGTTACCTTTGACAACAGAATTTATTTGTTTGTCAAATTTTAAAGCTGAATCATATATAAAACCTAAATTTCTTGCAAGGGGGCGCATGTTTGTGGACAAGGGCCCCAAATTTTTAGATTGTTCCTCAATTTATTTTTAGTGGTGCCAAATAGTATGATTTCCGTTTTACTCTCATTAAGCTGGAGAAAGTTTTTAGCCATCCAGCACTTAATATCTTTAAGGCAGACAAAAAGGGACTTCACGGAGGAGACTCTCAAGGTTTTTTTCCAAGCCGTTTGTGGAAAATCCTTCTAAGCTTCTTGCAGTGTTTGCATTGGTTTTTGTATTGTTTATCTGCTTTTGTTGTATTTTCCTTGTTCAAGTGATCCCACACAACTTTGAATATGTTGAGGTCAGGGCTCTAAGGTGGCCAATCTAATAATATGAGTGTTCCAATCGGTAGACGTCCACGACAATCGTGTCTCAGTTGCCTTTGCAGAGTGTTTGTGTTACTTCTCATCCTGAATGTTTTTGCCAATCACTTGAAGTTTGCTGCGTGACATTTTTTGAAAGACTTCTCATGGTCAAAACATGTAAGATTACTGAGCAAGCATTTCACTTTTCTTCTGTGCCTCAAGACAGTGAACTTTAAGTACTGATATAAATTACATGTTGGACAACACAAGAAATTCCTTTTAGTTGTTATTGTATTGATCTTTATTTGTATTCCAGATTAACGCCATCTATCACTTTCTCTCAACCTATACCACATATCTCCATAAACCCCTCACTCTTGATTATTTATGCCACATTTCTTTCAAGTGTTCGGTAATGTTTCAAACATATTGTTTTTTCTAATCACACTTTATCAACAGATTCTAATTTAAAATTTGTATCTTTGCTAAAACTTTTGTGGATTGATTGACAACAGCTTTGCAAATCACCTAAAAGTGCTATTTGAAAAATACATTTTAAAAATGTAGGCCTGTATTTCAAGCCACTGGTTGAAAAAGTGCCGCAGTCGAGCCAGAAAGGGATGTGATATATGTCATGCACAGTGCATTCGGAAAGGATTCAGAACTCTTCACTTTTTCCAAATTTTCTTACGTTACAGCGTTATTCTAAAATGGATTCAATGGATTTTTCCTCATCAATTTAGCCACAATTCCCCATAATGACCATGAAAAACAGTATTTGAATTTATTATGTAAAAAAATATTTAAATCTCATTTACATAAGTATTCAGACCCCTTCACTCAGTACTTTGTCAAAGCTCCTTTGGCAACGATTATAGCATATTAGTGGTATACTTGGGTACAAGCTTGGCACACCTGTACTTGGGGAGATTCTCACATTCTTCTCTGTAGATCCTCTCAAGCTCTGTCAGGTTGGATGGGGAACGTTGCTCCACTGCCATGTCCAAGCCTCTCCAGAGATGTTTGACTGGGTTCAAGTCCAGGCTCTGACTGGGCCACTCAAGTACATTCACAGACTTGTCCCGAAGCCACTGCTGCGATGTGTTGGCTGTGTGGTTCGGGTCATTGTCCCATCGAGATCTGAGGTCCTGAGCGCTCTGGAGCTTGTTTTCATCAGGATCTCTCTGTACTTTGCTCCATTCTTCTTTCCCCTCGATCCTGGCTAGTCTGCCAGAGTAGCCCTGCTACTGAAAACAAAAAAAACACAACTTCTGAAAAACTGTTTTTATGCCTTTTCACCATTGTTTTTGGCCTTGGCTTCGGCCTAACACGTCAGTATTCTGTGCGCTTTCGGTTAACCCCTCCTGCACTTCATTTGCGGTCAGTCACACCAAGGTTGGGCTGCATTCTGTCTGGCTTTTGTGCCAATTGTTCCACGGCCCCATCGGGTCTGGAGTTTGTCCTCCTTCCCTTCCGCCCCTCCCTTTGCGTCCACTGACCGGCTGCATCCGCACGGCTGTGACTGCTTTGGTCAGGACAAGACCAGAGTGTTCTGGTCCTGTGACCAATTTTTCGGGGACGGGTGGTCTGGCAGCTCAGACCGTCAGGACATGTTTTTTCTCCGGACCCCATTTTTTGGCCAGGTTGTCTCGACCAGTCAGAGAGACAGGAGATTGTAATGTACACCCATTTCCCAGAAAATAACTCAGTTTAAAGAACAAAGGAAACCATATTCTTATTGTCCGCTCATGTTTTCCGACTGTACCGCTTAATTAAGGTTTTTGTGCAGTTACCCCACAACTGTTCACAATGCCATTAGAATAAAAACAAATAAACATTCAAAAAATAAAAAGCAACAAATTATTGGGTTTTCCAAAAGGTCATTCTTATCTTGTGAGATGGCTAGAAGGTGTGAAAAAAAGTGAAGAAAATTCAATAGAAGACTGAAAATGCTGTTTGTGTCTAATGAACAGTAATTAAATGTCACTTTCTTTAAAGACAGAAAGACATCTAGTGAAGGGCTTGATTTTATCGTAAAATGCATTAAATAAACATTTTACATGTATTTTCTATAGGGATTGATTAACGTGCAGGCCAAAAGGACAACTTTTAATTAGAAAATGCACTAAGACTCACAAAACATTAAAAACATGACAGAAAATCAACAACTTGTATCAAAACCTCTAACTTGCTATCTCATGACTAGTTATTTCAATAAATCATTACACAATTGCCCAACAAATAGTAAGTATAATTATGAATACATGGTTAACACTCTTTTATATGTCTGTGCCATTTGTTGATATTATAATTACAATATGTACCGTAAAAGGCAAGTAATCATATTTTCACGCCATGGACTGTATTATTGTTCTCTAAAGTGATTTGACCAAATATGACCAATGCAGAAACAACGTAACACAAGGGCAGAATCCAGAAACAAAAGGTCTTTTTTTTTTACCTTTTTAAATTTTCTCATTTACAAATTCAATGATGCTGTATTTTCATAGAACACAAATAAAAGCAAAAGGTCAAAAATGTATTTCACACATAAAATATTTTGCACACAGTGCACTAATACTGAAAAAAATGCAGTAAAGCATTGTGACCTATTGTCATTCTTGAATATCCTTACTACTGATGCCACAAATTACCTACTGACATTGAACAGGACTTGCTGCCCAGCCTCATGAAAAGAACATGAATGACAAAATGATCAATAATTGTGGCACAAATTTGAATCAAACCTATAGGTCTTCGTGGTCTTCTTTCAAGGTACTACCCCATCTCACATCTGAACCCTTCTTTACTTCACCTTGTTTGGTCCATTCTTGCAAATATCAACTCAATTGTGACACCTTTTATACCTGAGTAAGGACTGATTGATGATTGAACATTTGTGTAAAGACATTTTGTATACGTGCAGAAGAGATTCACATTCAGGTAGTTTGTAAAAGCCGTGACCAAATGTTTTGATTTTGTTTGACATGATTTACTGAATTTTGCGTTTTTTGTAGAGTTGTGTTTACTGTTTTGACAAAATGTGCTTAGCACTGACATCGTGTGTGAAAGCAATGAGTAATGACTACTTCTTGTGCAAAAAAAGAATACTGCTGTGCTCATTAGGTTATAATGGAGATCAACTGAATTCCAGTTTCATTAATAATATCGTAGCAATTGAGAAAAACCTATTTATCATTTTGAATCAGTAGTTGCTATGGAGTCACTGAAATAAAAATGTTTTAGTCATACTTCATTAGAGGTCAGATTACATTTAAAAGATATTTGAGTTATAAAACGGAGATTCATCATGGAAAACCATGTGGAGCAGTGAGGTCATTTTGGAGGAGGGGCTACGCAGGACTAAGAGGGAGCCAACACAAACATCAGTCTATACAAACATGACAGCACAACCTACATCACGTCTGTATACACAAACACACACATAACCGAACAAATGCACACACCTATACAAACCCCTCTTTATACAACTTTTTGTTTATAACAGACCTTGGCAAAACCTTTGCTTGCACATCCATGCTGTTGAAGACGTGAGGGGAGTAAGGTGAGCGTGTTATTGGGGGGGATTGCAAGCAGTGTTAAGTCAAGCAGGAACCCTCAATGTTGCTAATTTATTTACAGATTTAATTAGATGGATAGAGCCCTCACAGATATAAGAAAGAGAGGAGAGATGTTGCCAGCGTTACAGCACTTTAATTATGGTACCAGGCTCCTGATCCCTGCACGATGCTGTCTAGGGAACCAGTTAATTAAAATCCTCATTATTTTACTTTTAATTAGTTCCCCCCTCTTTTGTTTCCTTTCGCCATATGGCCCTGTTCTGTGGTCAAATTAACGTAATTGAGCTAATTAAGCCGATCAGTTTAATTATTCAAAGCGTTCTGATTGGACAGGGAACCTTTCTCTCTCTCTCTCTCTCTCTCTCTCTCTGGCATTCCTGTGTGTGAGGCTTTTATAGTTTTATTTGTCATTAAGCCTGTTCTGCCTAGCTTGTTCAAGATAGTGAGTTATTGGCAAATCAATATTCTTCAAAAAAACATGTTCCCATTGAATCCGCACCCCAATCAGATTGACTCTAAATCACTTAGAGTCAAATTGAGTGATGTAAGGGCATATGTATTCACATCCAAAATGATTGATCCTTCATAGGTATAAAAAATGCTGTTTAAAATAAATAATTCAAATTGTACGGTCATTATTTTATGCAAACATAATTGTTTGGAGAAATTGATTTTGTTCAACAACTAATTTATTTATTTTCTTAAAAAGATAGGTTTCTTAACGACTGGCCCTTTTTTCAGTGCTCCAGCACCATTCCCTTGAGGGTATAAAAACACTGAACACTTTTCAAAAAGGTTTATCAGATTGGAGAACACATTTGAAAGAATCTTAGACTAGTTCTCCATTCAATCTTTCCAGATCCTTGATAACCTTTGTGTTTCACATATGGACATCCTCCTTATATTCAAACCCCAGGTATTCAGTGTGGTTCGAGTCCAGAGACTGAGCTGGCCATTCCAAAATGTTGACGTTGTGCACTGCAGTCCAACTGCACTGTGATATTGCACTTTATCAGCCATTGCTGCACAGCTCGACTGCTCAATGCCCCATATATTGAGCATTCCTTTTGTAGCTTTTGTTCTTTAAATATTTTTAAATGAAAGGCCTGGATGGATGTGTCAGTTGTTTATACATATCAAATCTTAGACTCAATGCCATGGTATCGGTACATCAAAGAACTTCCCCCAGGAATGCTCCCGAATGGGAGTCTGCCTCATAGTAAAGCTTCATAATTGCCGCTTGGGTTCCAATCCTGGTTGTGGTATTCCGACCGTGCCCTGGGGTCAGAGGGCAGAGCCAATTGGCTCAACACTGTCAGGGGTTGTTTAGGTGGATGTTGGGTGGGTTGCTTTGCCTCGATGCACACTAGCGACTCATTGTGGCAGGTTGGATGCGTGCAAGCTCAGTTGTGGTTGTCGGCTGGGGAAGATTATTTCTTTTATCACCATACTGGATTTTAGCCATATTCTTTGTTGTAACAGGGAGGATGGAATATGACCTGTATCCAACTCTGTATTGGTTATTTAGGGAAACAGATACTTCAAGTTGTGAGCTTCACAAAGCTGGATGTTATGGCTGGTCTGCCATTTGGAATCTGCTTGTATCAAAGGCCAGCGCACAAAGACGCACAAAACCTAGATCCCTGAGCAATGGGAAAAGTAATGTGGTCTGATGAGTCATCTTTCAGCTTATTTCCTACATTCGGATGGGCTCACGTTTGGAGAAAACCAAAGGGTGCCTTCAAACCACAATGTCTGCAGCCAACTGTTAAACATGTTTGGGGATCCATACTGGGCAGCCATCTAAGTGGGAGTCATTTGGTCCAATGACTGTTATGTATTGATGTATAACGGCCAAGGAATATGAGTCCATTTTACAGGACCAGGTGTACCCTATGCTGCTGTTCCCTCTTGATATTTTTCCAGGATGATAATGCCCTATACACAAACAACTTCTATGGCCTCCCCAATCACCAGATCTGAACATCACTGAACCATCATGGGAAGTTCTGGAGCACAAACTGAGAAGTATATTTCTATCTCCTTCATCTGTCAAAGAACTGGAGGCTCCTCTTCTTGAAGAATGGTGCAATATCCCACAACATGCAGTTCAGGAATATATGACAGCATTCCAAGAAGGATTGGAGCTGTTCTGAAGGCAAAGGATGGCCCTACTCCTTATTAGGTCTGATATTACTACACTGATCAAAAAAATTAAGGAACAAATAATCCCCACAGAATAATACGAAGTCAAATAAAGTTCAGGGATATCAATCTGTCCAGTTAGGAAGCATTGCGATTGTGAATCAATGTCACCTGTTTTGGTGCAAATTAAAGTGACAAGAGGTGCACTGGAGAGGCAACAGCAAGAAAACCACCAAAAAGGGAATGGTTTTGCAGGGGGTGGCCACAGACAATTGCTCTCTCCTTATCCTTCCTGACTGATTCTTCTCGAGTTTTGCGTTTTGCTAGTGTCCTTGTCACTACTGGTAGCATGAGGCGGTACCTGCAGCCCATTCAGGTTGCACAGGCGGTCCAGCTCCTCCAGGATGGCACATCCATACATGCCGTCGCAAGAAAGTTTGCTGTGTCCTGTTCTCTTCACAGATGAGAGCAGGTTCCCACTGAGCACATGTGACACGTGAATAAGACGACGTGGTGAACGTTATGCTGCTTGCAACATCATCCAGCATGACCGGTTTGGCGGTGGGTCAGTGATGGTCTGGGGAGGCATATACTTGGAGGGTCGCACAGACATCCACATGCTAGCCAACGGTACCCTGACTACTGTTAGGTACCCATCGTCAGACCTTACGCTGGTGCAGTGGGCCCTGGGTTCCTCCTGGTGCAGGATAATGCCCAGCCTCACGTGGCCAGAGTGTGTAGGAAGTTCCTCAATCAGTTGGTGATTTTGGTTTCCATTGACTGTTGTTATGTCATTTTGTTCTCAACGAATTACACAATTTACAGTAAAGATTTTGGTCTTTAATATATTTTGTTCATTTAGACTCGATGTGTGATTTAAGTGTTCCCTTAATTTCTTTGAGCAATATATATTGTCAGGTGTTTCCATTATTTTGTCCACTCCTTGTAGTTGCCGAATCAAGGCTCGAACCTAGACTTTGATCAGCTTTGTGCTATGAAAGTGTTTCTTAGACCGCTGCGCCGCCTGGAAGGACACACTGACTTTTTTGCATTCTTTTTTAACATGGGTACAATACTTCTATAGGCTTAATAACAACAATTTACATAGAAGTCAACATCATTCTCAGGGACACTAAGTGCAATGTACATTCTCTTGATTTTATTCTCCATTCAGCTAGTTAACGGACACTTTTACTGGTGATAGTTGAATCTGTTTTGGTAAACAGGACAGTTTTATGGCTCCAAGTAGGATTCTTCACATAGTTACAATTCCTTGAATATATACATACACTTGGCTTTTCAAAAGACCAGCCTACGGAACAGACAGATGGTGGGGTTTTTTTGCGGGAAACCTGTTACAACGAATGTTATGTATGTGTTTAGGCGGACATCACCTCAGCTTGCATGCCTGACTATAAACACAGACCCCCTTTTCAGCAGTCTCTGGCTCGCGTCCTGACACTGACCACATGCACATACCTACCTAACACACTGTATACTAACTGAAACACATCTAACAGCAGCCAGACTGCTGAGCTAAGGGGATTTCAATAGAGGTCTTGTCTGTCTGTTTCTTAATTCCCGCATTTTGTCAGATTGCTCCAAACCCTTTCCTTTGGCCTCTAAACTGATCATAAGACGCAGAGGATCGTCCTGCCTATCCTTCTGGCACAGAGACAGTAGATGCTCATCATAAGACGGCACTAAACAGAAACTCCATCTTGGATCTGTATCAGAGAAGTGTCTGGGCAAAAGGACAGCACTCAGACGCTCTTTTCTTCTTCATCCGCTCGAAAAATATTCTGGCTCATTTTTGTCTCATTTCTGTCACTTCACACAGCACGAGGCATAAAAGCTAAGGCAATTACACTCATCTGCATGTGTTAATATTATTAATTAGTGAGTGTAAACACTTTCTTATGACCGAAGCTACATGGTGAGCCCCTCACCTGCAAAAACTGATAAAAGACAACGCCTCATTTCAGAGGCTTTTTATGAGACCTGTTAATTGGCATCCGAAAATGCTGTCCTAATTAGTGATATGCAGATGAGGCCTGATTGGTTTGAATGCAATGTGTAACTTGTGGTGCGGTGGGATTCAGACTGTGCAGAGGTTTTATTTCCTCACTGTCGAGGTATGGAGATAATTGTAATTGTGATCATTTGCATACGTTAATGAATTTGCGTAATGCTTTTCAATCAAATGTGGAATAAATAATTGATGCAGTATCAGCACCTACTATGACAAGTCAGACATCTAAAATATAGGCGCATTAAGGTGCAATTTTGATCGCTCCCACGCTGTAGCATAGCGGTGAAAGCACAGATATCATATGAAGCATTGCAGATGCTATCTACTGATTCACTCAAGCTGTATTTTCAAAAGTTTTAACCATGGGTCAACAAGCCCATGTCTAATTACAGATGTCATATCCAGTTTTCCATAACATCAAACAGACAAATTCAATGAAATTTAAACACGTTAGCCAACTCAGGAATCAAAGGAAGGCAGAGTCCTTGCAAAACCTCTTAAACCCTAAGCTTTTTCAAACTTTTTTTTACTAAATCTGCTAATAGTTAATTGAGTGAAATGTAGTTACAATTGCTGTCATTGTAACAATCTTAAGATTAATAAAGTAAGTTCCTTTTTTAAAAGTTTTAGCAGAAATTGTAAGGATTGGAAAAGCTATGGCTTGTGTCCTTTAATTGCAACCTACTATTGTAAACATTGGAAGCATCAGAATGTTTTTTTCTCCAGGCTGGCTAGATGTGCAAGAGCTCCTCCCCTTTAATTAGACGGGCTACTAGATTAGTCTTCATTAAAGTCAGCCACGGGATATGGCCAAAGTTTAGCCTCCCAGGAGCAGGCAGCAAAGCAACACAGATGCACAACTCGTTTAATTGCTTCTGTAAACGTTCGGGGCTCTAGCCCTCTAATTCTATTCCTCAGGGTAATCAGGCATGTTTTCACCCTACACGTCTGGAGGGAGCCGGAAGACAACAGCAAGGAAGAAATGCCACACCAGTCGAGTAGTAGCCCACCATGCAATACCACGAGACTCATGTAATGCAACCAACTAGCCGACCAACTGCACGTACGCGTTAATTAAAAAGGTCTATGTAGCTCAGTTGGTAGAGCATGTTGCCTGCAATGCCAGGGCATTAGGTTAGATCCTCAAAGGAGGCCAATATGAAAATGTATTTCCTCTAAATAAGAGGGTCAGCAAAAAGACTTAACGGTAAATTAATTCAGCTCACCTCATGTTACAGTAAAATCTTTTAATAGCATTTTTTCCATGTAATAATTTGACATATTAAACAGGGTTCCGTAATTAAAGTGAATCTATTGTTAAGGAAATAGAACTCAACTGGGAAACACACAATAGCATTATTTAAAAGAAAAGATTGTACATTTATGTTCTTCCTTGACTTCAGCCTGATTCATACGATGGTTTAATCTACATATCATGGAGCAACAGATTCGAGGCTGCCTGGCTACTCATCCACATCGCTCCAGCCAACTGACGTTTCACAATCAATAAAACAGTGGAATTCATCTCAGGGTGAGTCATCTGGCAAATTGAGAGTCTGAGTTCATCATGTATATTCTAAGCAATTGGGCATCCCTGTCCATAATGATAACTGTAACACGGCACTGTGAATGATGAAGTATTTCGAGGTGGTCTGTGAAAAACAATGACTTCTGTTAACTTTAATCTTCTGTGTCCAGGCAATACCCATAAAACACAGGATTTGCCCGGATGCTCCGAAGTTCTGGAAACGGACACGACTGCGTGTCCTTTATTTACAACATGTGGACTCAGTGTGATGTAGCCTTACGTAAATGATGTGGTCCGTGTTAATGTCTTTGATATTCGGACCACATCACGCGCAACTAGCCATGACAGTGTGTCTGTGTACAGTGCCTCAAGAACGGATAGACAACACATCTGAAGTTGATACTGCAAGCAGAAACAATCCCCCGGGTCAAAGAGACAGGAAGGTGGAAGGTGATCCCCAACGGCATCAGGGGCAGGGGGAGCATGGAGACCAGGAATTTGGATGGCACACGACCCCCGTCTGACCACTCAACAAACCTACAGACAAGGGCAGGGGAATAGAACGTCAGCCACTGGACATACAGTGTGTCTTCAGTGTGTGTCTCCCTGATCATTATATTTCTGTGTGCATGTGAAAGATGGTCGAAAATGTGAAAGGCACCATGTTCAGTCTCTGTCTCACCTTCTGGTCAGGCAGCACAGGGTTGCTCTGCAGTGAGGGCAGGTGACTGTTCAGCAGGCCAGCCCCTGGCCGGTCATGCTCACAGAAGATGGTGCCGTTCACGTAGTGGAAGCGGTCGCCGGGCACCAGTCTGTTTCTACACGTGGCACAGGTGAAACACTAGACATAAAAGACACAGCCGTTAGAATCCTCTTCCCAGTCTCGCCACATAAGTCCAGGACTTAAGCCTCCAACATCCAAGGGGACTTTAGGACAAGTTTGAAGTTTATATCAAGTACACAGTTGTTACACACACGTACTGATGGCGACCTACACTAACAAGTTACCTTGAGATGGTAGACATTTCCCTGTGCCCTCATCACCATCTCATTGGCCGGGATGGACTGGCCACAGGCATTGCAAGCCCCACTGTGCCCAAACAACCTGCAGATACAATATAAAGCCAGATCAGACTCAGGGCTCCGGCTTGGGTGTTGACGTCCAGATCCTCCCCTTCCTCTCCTCTCCCCGGAGCACCACGGGACCTCACCTGATATAGTCACTCCTGCAGAGGATCATCCCTCCTTTACTGTAGCAGGTGGTGCCAATGTCACCCAGCTGAGCGTGGCAGCAGGAGCACTTGAGGCAACGCGTGTGCCAGTAGCGCTCCATGGAAAAGAGCAGGAAGCGGTCGGCGATCTTGCCCCCGCATCCGGCACAGGACCTGGGGGGCGATGCCACACTGCCAGCCACCTGGCTGTTCACCATTCTGCACCCTCTGGAGCTCCTGGGAACAAAGGCCACGTTGACACGGGGACACAGGGAAGCGGCAGCGCGCTGTTACAATGACTGATCCACAACGTCTTCCTCATCGACTATAGTTTGGGCCGGGATTTGGTTATCGACTTCAATGGACTGTTCATCCACTGGGATTTTAATGCATTCGTCAAGTGTCCAGAGAAATCAAGTGTAAAGCAACATAGCAACCGATGTTATGCATAGATTGACACATCAAACACTTGATCAAAAACTGTCCGGAGAGCAGTGTACCCCATGGGTCATGTTAACCAGAAGATCTAACAGATGGCAATTTTAGTGAGCATGCTTGGTCAACATGGGTCAGAGAAATGTGCCTCTGTCCACAAGGGATTACACAAAAACAAATACAAAAAAAACTGTTAGAGGTAGTGTGATAATGCAGTCTGAGCATTAAAGATTTATTTTATTTCTGAAAATAAAATTAAAGTTCAGCATTAAGTTTAATTAAATATTTGCGGTATATAGGTGGAACAGCTTTGATATATATTCCACAAGATAATTGTGGATTGTCAATTCATTAAGAACACTTCATTGTGTATGCTGAATAAGGTATTCATCGTGGAATTTTAATTGGCTATCAAATCTCGAGTCTAAAATACAGTCTGCATATAAATATATGCTTCATGGAATAGCCGACTTGCATTTGAGCATTATGCTTAATAACTTGTTCATAAAAATAGGCATTTCGCATCTTAGCTACTAAAACACAAGAATAGATAGATTCTCACCTTACGTCGTTCCAGGGAATTCAGACGTGAAGAACTTTAGTTGTATACCAAAATCCAATAGACGAAGGCTGATAGTCTTACAACAATAGTTAAACCTGAGCGTGACTAACCCGCGTTTCTATGATGCCCATCTCGTACCAATAAAGAGAATCATTCACAATGCTGTTTAGTTAAAACGTATTAAAGCTATGTCAATAAAAGAAAAAGTCCACGTTAAAATAGATAGGCCTGCAATTCGATACAATGTAACTATATTTTAGATTGATGGTACGACTCATACTTTTAAAGCAATTAGATAGATCATCCGACAGTAAACTCTCCCAAGCGTCTTTGACAGCTACACTATTTACTGAATTGCGCAAGCGGGTATTTCATTCGCTTCTTGGTGACGTTTTAAACATGCAGTGTGACCAGCCAATAGAGGGTCAGGGGTGGGGTTTCTGTCAAAATGATTTATGTGTTTGTAGTGGACCGTTACACTATCTCATTGAATTGAACTGAATTATCTTTCCAAATATTTACAATCCATTCCAACATTCAAAAGTGCAACTGAAACGCATGAAGCACTTCCATGCATGATTTAGTGTATTTAGCATGATACAATCGACACATTTACTACACATTTACAATTTTGTTTTTTTTTGCTGGATGTGGAAATATATTTCAGTTGCGGATTTAATATTCTATCATGATGCCTGGAAAATACAAACTTTTACATAAAATACTGAATCTGATATTATGTATAATTTAAGAGAGAGACAAAGTCTTGATCCCAGCAAACGTTTGGCCTTAATCCAATTAAGAATTAGAACGTTCCATTAAATAGCACATGGATATAATGATTACAGTGTATTTATTCACCGCTTGCTACCTGCCAGTAGAGGACAGTGTTCTCTTATGTGGTGGTGTATAGGTCTCGTTTCCTTTGTAATGACCAGGAAGAATATTACTGGATTGGAAAACAGTGTGCTGTAGATAATGTGCACCTACCGTAAGATTATTATTTTCTTTTTAAATTGGACATATTCTTATTTTCAATAAAAAATTCCCCAAACTTGACATTACATGCCAGTTTATTCTATTTAACAGGAATTTAATCTGGAAAGAAAAACTGCTAATGTATCTCAAAATTGTGTGACAAGATTGATGTAGTCATTGTATGCTATGAATTAGAAATAAGAAATTATTAAACCTTTGAATACTTTAACATACATATGGTGAATTTGTCCAAACGATTGTTTCGTTAACACTTAATTTGCCGATACAGGGTTATATTGAAAAGTTTTTACAGAATTTTTTTTATTTTTTACATTTATTTAACTAAGTTGAGTTTTGTAAACAGAAATGAGACTTCATATTATATAAGATAATATGAAAAACACATTCTTACCATGGTAGCAATGTTACAGTTTGGCGATTATGTTAACATTTGAGACCAAAAGTGAGGACACAACAATTCACCAGACAAAACTGAATACCAACTTTATATGTTGATATGCAACTCCTTTCCAAAAAAGTTGTGACGCCGCATAAAATGTAAATAAAAACAGAATGCAATGGTGTGCAAATCATTTAAACAATATGTTCAATAGAAAATAGTACAAAGACAACATTTCAAATGTTGAAACTGAGACATTTGATTGTTTCTTGAAAAATATATGCCCACTTTGAATTTGATGCTAGCAACATGTTTCAAAAACATTGGGACAGAGGCAACAAAAGCCTGGAAAAGTTGTGTAATGCTAAAAAACTAAACCTGGTGGAATATCACACAACTTTTCCAGTCTTTTGTTGCCTCTGTCCCAATGTTTTTGAAACATTGCCTGGACACAGAAGATGCCGAAAACCAATAAGGGATGGCCGTAATCTTTGGGCCCTCAGGCGGCACTGCATTAAAAACAGACAAGATTCTGTAGTGGAAATCATTGCAATGGCTCAGGAACACTTCTGAAAACCATTGTCTGTGAAGACAGTATATTTCTGCATCCACAAATGCAAGTTAAAACTCTATCATACAAAGAAGAAACCATATCTAAACAAGATCCTGAACCACCGCCACCTTCTCTGGGCCCCAGCTCATTTAAGATGGACTTAGGGGAAGTGGAAAACTGTCCTGTGTTCTGACGAATCAAAATTTTTAATTACTTCTGGGAATCATGGATGCCATGTCCTCTGGACTAAAGAGGAGAGGGACCATCCAGCTTCTTATCAGCACACAGTTCAAAAGCCAGCATCCATGATGGTATGGGGGTGCATTAGTGCACATGGTATGGGTGACTTGCACATTCATGCTTAAAAATATATACTAATTTTGGAGCAACATATGCTGCCACCCAGACAATGTCGTTTTCAGGGAAGGCCTTGCTTATTTGAGCAAGACAATGCCAAACCACATTCTGCGTGTATTACAACAGCATGGCTCCGTAGTAAAAGAGTCTGGCTGCTAAACTGGCCTGGTTGCATTCCAGACCTGTCGCCCATTAAAAACATTTGGCGCATGATGAAACGAAAATTACGTCAAAGGAGACCCCAAACTGTTGAGCTGCTGAAATCCTATATTAAGAAGAATAGGAATAGATTTCACTTTCAAAACTACAACAATTGCTCTTTGTTGCACTTTCTAAGTTTTCCCTGTCTCCTGACCTGTTTAAACTTAGGAGGACATGAGGTCTTGGCCCACACCTCCGGAGTACCAGGCTTGAAAGACTTGTTGCTGTCCATGTCCGAAGTCCTCCTGGTTGTGTTGCAGATCAAAACGATACCTGACGATTCCAGCTGCCACTCTGCTGCCCCCCCCCCACCCCACCTCTGGGTTGTCCCTGTCCTTGTGCATCTGGTCATGCTTCTGACCTGGACTAGGTTTAATAGACTCTGGACTCAGCCCACATGCATTTATTAATTATTACAACTTGTACTCTTAAAATGTTCACCCAGCACAGCCAGAAGAGGACTGGTCACCCCTCTGAGCCTGGTTCCTCTCTAGGTTTCTTCCTAAATTTTGGCCTTCTTAGGGAGTTTTTCCTAGCCATTGAAATTCAACACTGTTGTTGTTTGCTCCCTGAAGTTTCAGGCTGGGTGTTTTGTAAAAGCACTTTTTAACAGCTGCTGATGTAAAAAGGGCTTTATAAATAAATTTGATTGATTGATTGGTCTACTCAGTTCCCAAATGCTTACAGAGTATTGTTAGAAGAAGCGGTGATGCAACACAGTGGTAAACATGCCCCTATCCCAACATTTTTGAAACTTGTTGCTGGCATCAAATTCAAAATGGGCAGATATTTTTCCAAAAACAATAATATTTCTCAGTTTCAACATTCTATATGTTGTCTTTGTACTAGTTTAAATTAAATATAGGGACAAATTATTTGCACATCATTGCATTCTGTTTTTATTTGCATTTTACGCAGCGTCCCAACTATTTGGAAATGGGGTTGTACACTATATGGCTAAAAGTATGTGGACACCCAACCATCACGCCTATATGAGCTTGATGGACATCCCATTCCAAAACCATGGACATTAATATGTAGTTAGTCCCCCTTTGCAGCTATGACAATTGCCACCGTTCTGAGAAAACTTTCCACAAGATTTTGGAGCGTCTCTGGGAATTTTTGCCCATTCCGCCAAAAGAACATTTGTGAAGTCAGGCACTTACGTTGGACGAGAAGGCCTGGCTCGCAATTGCCATTCCAATTCATCCCAAAAGTGAATTAAGGAGCCTAGCCCAAACTTTAAATCACAGCCCCAGACCATTATCCCACCTCCCCCAAACTTTACAGTAAAACTTTACAGCTCCCAACGCACAGTCCTTGTGTCCTTCCAGAGGCAGTTTGGAACTCTGTGGTGAGTGATGCATCAGATGATAGGCGATTTTTACACGCTACACAATTCAGCACTCAGCGGCACCGCACTGTGAGTTTGCCTGGTCTACCACTTCATGGCTGGGCTGTTCCTAGATGGTCCACTTCACAATTATAGCTCTTACAGTTGACCGGGACAGATCTAGTGGGGAAGAAATTTCATAAACTTACTTGTGGCAAATGTGGCATCCCATAACAGTTCAAAGTCACTGAGCTTTTCAGTATGACCCATTGTACTGCCAATGTATGTCTATGGATATTTCATGGCTATGTGCTGGATTTTATGCACCTGTGAGCAATGAGTGTGGCTGAAATATTTGAATTCAATTATTAGTAGGGGTGTCCACTTACATTTGTTGATATGGTGTATGTGCATTTTACATGTACTATTCACCATATTTTGACATGAGAAAATCAGGAAATACTCCCTCTATTTTAGCAACAACAACTTTAAGTCATCAATTAACAGTAAGTATCTGGGAGCGGTGAGCTTGGAGAGATTGAGGAAATAGTTTTTTTCTTTTTAAATACAGGTGCTGGTCATATAAA
>JACXGI010000609.1:107183-126344 GCA_016801175.1 Esox masquinongy
AAGGTCATTGCTAAAGAGGCTGGCTGTTCACAGAGCTCTGTGTCCAAGCACATTAATAGAGAGGCGAAGGGAAGGAAAAGATGTGGTAGAAAAAAGTGTACAAGCAATAGGGATAACCGCACCCTGGAGAGGATTGTGAAACAAAACCCATACAAAAATGTGGGGGAGATTCACAAAGAGTGGACTGCAGCTGGAGTCAATGCTTCAAGAACCACCACGCACAGACGTATGCAAGACATGGGTTTCAGCTGTCGCATTCCTTGTGTCAAGCCACTCATGAACAAGACACAGCGTCAGAAGCATCTCGCCTGGGCTAAAGACAAAAAGGACTGGACTGCTGCTGAGTGGTCCAAAGTTATGTTCTCTGATGAAAGTAAATTCTGCATTTCCTTTGGAGGTCCCAGAGTCTGGAGGAAGAGAGGAGAGGCACAGAATCCACGTTGCTTGAAGTCCAGTGTAAAGTTTCCACAGTCAGTGATGGTTTGGGGTGCCATGTCATCTGCTGGTGTTGGTCCACTGTGTTTTCTGAGGTCCAAGGTCAACGCAGCCGTATACCAGGAAGTTTTAGAGCACTTCATGCTTCCTGCTGCTGACCAACTTTATGGAGATGAAGATTTCATTTTCCAACAGGACTTGGCACCTGCACACAGTGCCAAAGCTACCAGTACCTGGTTTAAGGACCATGGTATCCCTGTTCTTAATTGGCCAGCAAACTCGCCTGACCTTAACCCTATAGAAAATCTATGGGGTATTTTGAAGAGGAAGATGTGATACGCCAGACCCAACAATGCAGAAGAGCTGAAGGCCACTATCAGAGCAACCTGGGCTCTCATAACACCTCAGCAGTGCCACAGACTGATGGATTCCATGCCACGCCGCATTGCTGCAGTAATTCAGGCAAAAGGAGCACCCACTAAGTATTGAGTGCTGTACATGCTCATACTTTTCATGTTCATACTTTTCAGTTGGCCAACATTTCTAAAAATCCTTTTTTTCTATTGGTCCGAAAATATCTTCCGAAAATATTCTAAAAAAATATTCTAATTTTCGGAGATACTGAATTTGGGATTTTCAATAGTTGTCCGTTTTAATCATCACAATTAAATGAAATAAACATTTGAAATATATCAGTCTGTGTGTAATGAATGAATACAATATCCAAGTTTCACTTTTTGAATGGAATTACTGAAATAAATCAACTTTTTGATGATATTCTAATTATATGACCAGCACCTGTATGTGTGGAGGAACCCAACTAAAGATAAAGGAAACAATATTCCAGGTAAGCGTTTTCAGAATTTATTTCCCTTGCCCTGTGTTCCATTGCTCATTTGAGAGATGAATGCATGTGTTAGTGACACCAATGCAAGAGAGGGAGGGTGCTGTTTTTCCATTTGACAACAGAAGCCTTCTATTGACTAATTCAAATTCTGCATTTTAGTTTTTGCTTTTGTATGCACCCAAAGTAATTTCAAAATGATAGATTAAGGTTCATATTCCCAAGTGTCTTTTCTTCACAACAGACAAAAAAATTGGCTAATTCTGTTAAGAACCATTCATTTTATGACCATCTTGAAACTGTAGGACTACAGTATATACAAATATTGACATGTGATTTATGTGATAATTTAAAGTGATTTAGACTCAATTGTAGGATTTCAACGCTCTATGTATAATAATCCTCAACCTCTCATCTTTCAAAATACATTGTCCTTATTTTAACGTAGTTTCCTCACTATTAGCTGGAGAGATAGAGGGAACCTTCTTGTCACTATCTTATTGTAATATATGATGCTCAAGTTCAAAAATCCACCCAGTGCGGAAAAAATGTATGTCACGTCCTGGCATGTCCTTTGTAAAGTTGTTTTGTTTTCATGTCCTTATTTCAGTTTCTGTTCTGTTTTAGTTCTGTTATTAAAGTCCTCCTTTCTCCCTGGGCCAGTGTCCTGGCTCTATCAACAATGCAGTGCAGAGTCATAGATTTCACATACATAGCAAGTTACTGTACATCCATATAGCTGCGTCCACATCTGCCATTTCCAACCTGTTAGAGTTGTGTTTGGTAAAACCCATCCACGTTTATAGTGACATTTCTCTCAAAGAGAATAATCTTTGTTCAGAAAAAGGTGTTGCTAGTAATTGTTGCTTTTATGGCAGTTCTACAGAGGATGCTGTGGTTGATATAGGCAGTGTCTTCTGCCCTGTTTAACCTTCCATCCAGACCCCCACCATTACGCCTTCCCAAAGGCCTGTTCATTTCTGACACATTTCCTTTTCATATTTCACATCCATACTAAAACTCACAGTTCCCTGCAAGGCTTGACCTGTAATTTTCAGTCTGGTGTCCAGGCCAAAGAAAACAAAATTGCAGCAAGAGAATATAGCCAAAAAAAAACAATTTCACAGGGGAAAGAACTGTATACACTCACAGCCTTTATGAGTAATACACCTTTTACTAGATACCCTGCTTGTTTTTGTTCTTTATAGTACACAACAAAGCATCTGTTTTATGTGTACAAGTCTCTTAGTTGTTCAGTGAACCAGACAATGTATACCAGAATGTTCACCAATTGTAGGTAATGCTTTCCTTCAACAATTAAATATTGTATCACATATACTCTTATATCCTTCTCCCAATTCCTCATATTACCATGGCTTTCACTGAAATGCAACAGCGCCTCATAGACAGTCATTTCGTCAAAGGTTGTCCCGGGACACCAGCATTAGTGTACAACACCTCTGAGGACCATAGTCTTTCCTTGAATTTACAACACCAAATATCCCCACTAGACAAACACTAGAGGCCATAGTCTTCAGGTAACTGTGGCACAGTCAGAAGGGATGCAGCCAATAGGAGGAGTAGTGCCTTTAGTGAGGACCATGGCAGATGGTACTGCAGTCTCTATGGTGATGATGGAATGCCATGTGTGCTCTGCAGCTATTTGTCTGTTGGTTGACCAGTAACCAAATGCACTGAGGATGCATAAATCACTCTGAAGAACACCTCCTGAATAGTTTGGTGAATATTAAAACATTTTAACATATGTACATTTTTGCTTCAATTCATAACTTTCGACAAAGTGAAGGTAACCTAATTTTAAAAAATAATACTGAAACAAAATACACATATTTATTAATCCTTTATTTACCTAATTAATCAACAGAAATGCAGTTTCCTTGTGCATGGCTGGTGTTGCCATGTTTGGCAGAAATAATACAGTGTAGGTTATTCATCCAAAAGCTGAAATGTTAAAGCATCTAGCCCTAGAACATTCTTCATGAGTCTTGACAGGTGCTTCAAGGTGCGTTTTGGGAAACTTAAGTCTCCACGAGATCATGTATCCTAAAAAGGTTCAGAGGGCCTTTGGAAGCAAAACAGTCCCACAATATCACCTGTCCACCACCATATTAGAAGGCATTAAAAATACATGAAAGGACATCAGAGCAACTGGAATGTTCGTGTGTGATCAGGATGATCATGGATCAGTGTTACTGGTTGAGGAGCCTTATGGCCTGAGGGAGAAAACTGTTTTTGAGTCTGACAGTGTGTGCTCTGATGCTCCAGTAGCGTCTACCAGACGGCAGCAGTGTGAACAGACCATAGCCTGGGTGGCTGTAGTATATTATGTACCAGACAGCAGCAGTGTGGACAGACCATAGCCTGGGTGGTTGTGATCTTTGATGATGTTCCGTGCTTTCCTCAGGCATCGTGTGTGGTCGATGCCTTGCACGGAGAGGAGGTGGGAGCCGATGATGCGCTCCGCAGAGAAGCTGCCGTACCAGGCGGAAATGTAGCCTGAGAGGATCCTTTCAATGGTGCACCTGTAGAAGTTGGTTAGAATTTTTGCAGACATGCCAAATTTCTGGAGTTTCCTCAGGAAGTATAGTCACTTTTGGGCAGTTTTCACTGCTGAGTTCGCTTGTCTGGACCAAGTGAGGTCATCCTTGATGAACACACCGAGAAACTTGAATTCGGGGACTCTCTCCACTTCAGCCCCCAACCCCCTCAATCCCCCCGCTTCCTGAAGTCCACGATCATGTCTTTAGTCTTGCAGAGGTTGAGAGGTTGTTGTTCTGGCACCATGTAGCCAGGTTCCTTACCTCCTCTCTGTAAGCAGTCTCATCGTTGTTGGAGATGAGACCCAGGATGGTAGTATCGTCCACAAATAATGCAGAGTGACACATCGCTGTTAATTGCAGAAAGCAGCCAAACCCATCTTCACGGGAGGCAGAGCCCCCTCTTGTGGATCCGGGGTGAAAAACTGCTTGGCTTTTTCATTCAGTTGGACTTCTACCCCAGATGGGATGGATGGAAAGACAGGTCTAATATGAGGCAGGGAGAAGAGGACTGGGTAGATGAATGTCTAATATGAGACAGTAGGAGGACTGGGTGAATGGATAGACAGGTCTAATATGAGGCAGGGAGAAGAGGACTGGGTAGATGAATGTCTAATATGAGACAGTAGGAGGACTGGGTGAATGGATAGACAGGTCTAATATGAGGCAGAGAGAGGAGGTGTGATTGCTGTGATTTGTGAGCTCCGGAGACCACCTGTATATATATGTGACATGAGACTACATGAACCTGGTTAAAGCACTGACCCACACTAGGCTCAACCTGCTTCTACTCTCCAAGGTTCCAGTCATAACACCCCAAAAACTGCCTTTCAGCCCAGTTCTCCTCACTGAAAATGTACTCCTGGACATAAGGTACCTGTACTGGGTAAAATACCTCCACCCTAACTTAGGAGAGACTCTTTTTTGCATCCAATACAGTAGCATTTTCCAACCAAGTTATAAAGTTTTCTGAATCACAAGTAAGACGGTACCCTCTGAATGTTTTTATTTGATGTAGTTATCAACAAGCACTCAAAAAAAATAGAAATCTTAAATACAGAAAATAAAATCTGCCCTTCATAAAAGAAAGTATCTGTACTATCAAGCAATAAAACACACCCCGAAAAATGCGGTGATCTCCATAAACGGTCACTCCACTTAGAGTGAAGTCTGTACATTAGGCTAGACTCTGTAATATGACATGTACACATGTAAACACTCTGATTCTCACTCTTTCATTCTCTTTAACACACTTAAAACACTGAACTTCACACACAATGTAAAGTAAAATTACAGTCACTGACGAATCTGTAATGATAACTTGTCCTCGTTCTACCATCAATGTATCGGACAAAACATTTCATGAATCTATGGAGATTGCCCATGGTCATCACTCATCTTTACACATTCACTGGCCTCAGTAATTTATACATTTCGGACAGAAATGCATATGTACATTATATACATACCAAAACACACCTTACAATATCTTCCTCTGCGGTTATAAAGGAACTTAACAAAACAAAACAAACAAATAAATAATGAAGGGGGAAAAGCGGACAACCGAAAATACAAAGGTTGCCCACAAGTCCAATGTGACATGAAGTGACATGAGGCCATCCATAGGCAGTGGTACTCAAGGTTGTTCCTCCATCCACCAGGACAGACTGGATCATCAGATACATATCTCATGTAGGATGAAAAGGGGAGGGGCACGACTTGCCAGGAGGGTTAAAGTGCAAGCAATAGTTCTGCCTTGCGAGGGTCTCTTTTTCCAATAGGCTGATGCAAAAACCCACATGAAAAAATACCATTATGCTATTATAATAATAGGAATACTACAGTACTTACTATGGAATGCTGTAGTAAACAGTGGTGTACTGTAGATTACTACATTATGCACTGTAATATCCCTCAATCATTTAGTTATTTAATACAGCGTTTCCACAAAAACACAACAATCTATAATACTAAAGTAATTACGAATTCCCCTTTCACAATATTTGCAACAGTAAGTGAGAAACCAAGTATAAACCATATACTGTTAGTTAAAAGAGAAGAGCAGCTATGAACAATCCTTCAAAACCCCAGTTTTCAAAACCAACAGGTAATGGAAATTAGCTATTTTAGTATTTCTCCAGGAGTTTTCTTGAGAAGAAAGAGTCCACTTTGTCATATATTACCAATAAAAAACACATCACATGAAATACAACAATATACTACAGTCTGCAAATACACTACAGTACAGTTTACTACAGTAAATATTATATAACTCAATTAGTTATTGTGGGGTTAGAGGCTGCAAAAGACGCTACAATTAATTTAACAGCAGTTATACCAGAACACTCTGTAGTATTTCGTCCATGTGGAAAGGAGAACCTGCCAGCCACACTGCTGTCTAGGAAGGGCTGGACTGAGCAGGACTGTACCTGGCCATAATGCGGGTGGATGAAGGAGAGGTCAACCTCCCCCTAGCTGTGTCCAGTGTGTTAAGGAAGGAGTTGGGCATCCTGTTGAGTTTGCCTCAGTGATTGAAGGTGTGCATGTCAAAGTGCAGGCTGGCAGAGGGCCATAAAGAGGAGTTGTAATCACGGCAGCTCTTCTTGCAGCTACAGCGCTGGATCCACATAACGTTGCGCATGAAACCCTCTCCGTCGGGACAGTAGAAATGCAGGCGGACCGTGCGGGTCAACGAGGGGACGCAGCATCGCCCATCCACACAGGAGCCGCAGGCGCGAGGACGATAGCGCTGGGTTGTGGAGCAACCGGCGAAGTTGATCCTGATTGGCTTCCGAGGGCGCACTGTACGCTGGCACTTTTTTCCCTTCTGGAAAGTCAACAAAAACACATTCAGAAATGATCCCGGTGGTAAGTTCAATACCTAGTGGGCTTCAATGTTACACTCCACAATTTTCTTAAACTGAGTGAAGTCTGACTTTACCTTGATTGTTGGGGTAAGTGGAGGCTCGCACTGACGGACCTGACACAGTCGCGTCTCTCTGAGCAGCCTGCACTCCGCGTTGTCATTGTTGACGCGGCTTGAGATGCCCATCCCACAGGTGGTGGAACATTCCGTCCAGGGCGTGGTCTGAGGGATGCATCTGGAGCCTAGCAACACCTGGGACTCAGGGAGGGACACCGCCTCTGTGGAATCAACAGGACAGAGTGGTGAGCAGACAGACAAATAGGGCCGGTCTCTTAGCCTAGTCCGTTCACCGAGAAGGACAGGACTGGACCAAATCTGCTTCCCCCGGACTGCGTCGGTTTACGCTTATCACTGGACAGGGAAGTTCACTGTACCTCTGAAAGAGACGCCGTCGCTCGGCGGAGCGTGCGGCTGCGGCTGGAGCCGGTTGTCGATGCGGTTCGGGAGGGGTTGCGCGTCGGTTAGCGCTGCCCGCGGAGGCTCCTCTGGGTTCTCGCTGATGTGGTTGTTGTCGTCGCAGACCCACTGGTCACAGCAGCGGCCCGGGGCCCGTGCCAGCCTTGGCTGGGAACAGCGCCAGTCGGGCAGGGGCACCTGGTGGGGGCAGAGGGGCATGCAGCCCACCACGCCGTCCATGCAGCTGCACTGGTACTGGCAGCTGGGCCGGAAGTCCTCCCCGTGCTGGTAGACACGCCCGCTGAACTCACAGGGTCGGCCCTGGGCCTCCGCTGGGGAGACACAGGCATGTTTATTAGCACAGTGGACTCGATACCTCCCGCAGTGGTTTTGTCGTAACTGCAACTCGGGAATGCCCACACCGAGTGGCTACGGTCGTACTGACCCAACCACCTCTCTTCCACTGTTGATGGGGTCCTTACCTTGACACAGGCCTCTCTCCGGGTCTCCCCCGGCCCCCAGGTGGCAGTGTAGGCCCTTGATGTGGTCACAAGGCTGCCTGGGGCCACAGTCCTGATTCAACTGCCTGGCACACACCTTGCAGCAACCACACGCGTCTGTCACCCAGCTAATGCCCGCCGGGCACGACGGAGGGGAGGGGCCACAGGAGCACTGGGCAGGACAGTCACCCTCCGCCTGAGACAGACAGCAGGGCCAGTGTTAAAGGTGAGTAATGGTCGGCACAAAAGAAAGTCAAGGGGAGGTAAGGGGAAGGCATTCCTCAGCCGTGGAATCTTTTCAATGACTACAACATTGGTGTGCTGATCACAATGCTTTTCGGCATTGAAACCTTTCTCTGTAAAAATCTATTTGTACATGGACAAATTCAGGACTAACTACACACAGTAATGTGAGAGTAGAGCCAGATGGATGTAACAGCAAAAAGACCAGACAGGTATATGTTTCTCTGACACTCACCATCACAGCAGCACTGGAGAGGAGAACCAAAAGGGTGGAGACAAACCACTGTCTCAAACAAATCAAACTAAACATCCCAAAATTGTCCATTACAAAATGAACACAAGAGATAAAGACTCCGTCCAACAGGTTGTTTTTAGGAGAATAGAAACCTTGTGTTTGTGATAGTGTTCGGAGCCTGCTCGTGAGTCCAGAGGAGGTCTGTTTGTCTATCAGTTCCCCTATTCCATTGTCTGAATCTATCCAGGGATCTGTGTGGGTGCACTAAAAGGTACACCGGTCTAGTGTTTCTTCAATCTTCTGCAGTGTCTCGGCTAAGCACAGGTCAGCACAGCTCAGCTAGGTTTACTTCTACTTCATATAGAGAATCCCTCTGCAGTGCATGTACTTATAGACAAGGGCAGACCGCCCCCTCTCTGTGACATCAGCTCTCCCCTCAAGGAAGGGAAAGTGCATTGAGGTGGGATTGAGTGAGTGCAGTGGAAGATATTGCACCATTGCTATGAGAAAGCATTGTTCTATTATGAACACCATATTCACTGACAGTTTACTATCATCTCTATATGCTATTGAGGAGCTACAAAAAACATTTTTTTCCAAAACTAAGATTAGTTTAATGTGGCTTTACATTTGACTGAGCCGATCCGGAATGCCCACTAAGTGTGGTTTGCACTTTGAGGACAATTCCTTTAGTCCCATTGTGCCATGGAAAGCTGAAAAAAGTGCAGATAAAGTATATCAACTAACACAAACACTGCTTGAACCCAGTGCTACAAGATTCCCATACTGTGAAGTGACATTGTGCATACATTTTGGCATTTGATCAGTGTTTGGCACTGGGGGTCACCGAAGACAGATGCTGGAAACAGAAAAACAAGTGCAGGTGTAACGGAAAATCTGAGTGGGGAATCCCACCCTTCCACTTCAATAGAGGAAGTGATGATGCAGACAGCAGAGAAAATCCCTAAACCATTCTATTGCCTGGGCCATCCATCCTACTGAAACACACTGTTCAGACCAGGCCATGTATCCAGTGTTCCCTCCATCTCTTCATGGCCACATTCCAGGAAACAGTCTCTTCGACAGGTTCCCATGTTCAGTAGGAAAACACGAAACATTCCCATTGTCATCCCAGGGGGACATGAAAAGTGTTTTGTTCAAGGACAGGAAGGGTCTGCATTAGGCCTTTTGGCTCTCACTGTTATGAAACACAGGAAATGTAATTTAGCACATTACATGAGGCCACTAAAAAACCTGCAGAGCAAAAGAGAAAGGAGTGTGAATCAGTGCCGTCTGTAGCTTTTTAGGGGCCCTAAGCAAGATTTGGTAGACGACCAAAGGGTTTGCATCTCTTCACATGTATATTTTCTTGCTTAAACACGCATAAATGCAAATCTAACATGAGAGTACTGAAGTCAGCTAATACATTATAAAAACACAAAGATGAAAACAAAGTTAGTCTACTCACAGAGGACAAAGGACATTCATGAACAATGAAAATACAAAAATCAAAGACAGTACAAAAAATGAATAACCCCATTTACCCACAGAGGTTTAGTTACATAAAGGAGAACATCAATTGCGTTTAGAGACTGGGGCGGAAATTTATTATCAGGTCGGCCAAAAATCCTTCTCTAAAACCACTGCTTCAAGAGGAACAAAGAAACCATTCTACAGCTTAATTTAGAACACCCTTCTCAGTACTTCCAACTATTAAAAGCTTTCGTGAGCCTAAAACATACTGATTATAAGACTCAATAGGTTTTAAAAAACACTTTTACATCTGTTGCCATTTTATCGTGGTATTTTGTTAGGTGTATTTAATAAGTTTATTAGTCTTAATCAATTAAGGACAGACCCCTGAGATAGTATCATGCTGGACATTGAAACCAATAACAACTCTCTAAGAAAATCTTTCTATATTCCTCAAAACCTTTTAAAAGAAAGATATTTTCAAAGCCTTTCTATCTTGCATTTTTACATTTTGATCAGCCAAAAAAGTTTTAATTGTTTTAATTCAAATCATGTTGTTGATGAAAGATACAGCTAAGTTCTATACCTCTCGTCAAACCCTACCCCCAACTGGACAGTGGGGTGGAAATGGGCTAGATGCTCTAAGCTACATTGTACAAGCCACAAGTTTCTTTGCTCCATGAAGAGATATTTTTCATAGACTGCTTTTAGTATTTTAACATGTATTGCTACGTTACACCATTCCGGAATGTTCTGCATGTTTAAATGAACTGGGCTGACTGACGCAATCTGTCTCATGTGGCATTTAAAGAAGAGTGTTCAAATATTTGACCCTGTAGGTCACTCTCAATTTGATGCAGCTATCTGGCTAATAGTTTGTGTGGCTTGACCTGATCAGACATTAAAATGTCAAGATACTTCACATTACAGAAGGGGGTAATTTGACATCAATGAAGAATTATGGACATGAGTGAAATAAATTTAAAGACCCTCCACACGTCAAATATATTTTTGCGCTTTTGTAAGTATTCAGCAGAGCTTGGGTCTGAATTGTAAGTATTCAGACCCAAGCTCTGCTGGATCACTTAAGTTAGAGGTAAGGGCACAGGGAGTGGAGTATTCAAGTACCGAGCCCAGTACTGGTCATGCAAACAGTTCAGGTTTCCTCCTCGGACCAGATTAGTCTAAGGTATATCTACAATCAGTGATAGGACCCACCCTAAAAAGTGGTATTATTGATGTGTGGCTCATAGATATTGATTAATTAGGTCGAGGACCTTGCCTCTCTAACTGGATGATTCAAACCCATTGTGTTCCATGCAGCAAAAGTAGCCCCCACCCTCCTCTTTGCAGTTGTTAAGGAGTCTTTCACTGTGTGCTCCACTAAAAATGTGTTGAGGCACTTAGCATAGCAGGCTGCACTATAAGCAGTCCCTCCATCTAATCAGGGCAATAATTAAGAAGTGCAAAACGAGTGGAACAATGGTAAACCTCGCTGGTAGAGGATGCATGTGCATCTTGCAGCCACATACATTGAAAATGATAATTCTGGAGACAAAGAACTCAAGGGCCAAGTTGAAGAGTTAAAGAACTTCCAGGTCTGGTGGTCACCAAGCCTCCAAAATATATAACTTGATGCGACGTTCATGCCAGTGATCTTAATGAGATGCCAGTAAAAAAATATGGTGAGCTACAAACAAATGTAAGCACCTGGAGTTCACTAAACAACATTGCATTTGGATTGGGCCCGGGTGCTAAGGCCAGATGACAGTCAATGGCAAAATGATATTGCATGAAATGTGTTTATAGAAGGCCGAAAAAAAATGGCAATAAGGATTTCCTCATCCAGCCCTGGCCACGAGGACCTATGCAAGCATGTAGTCTGCCTATGGGAAGAGGCAACTCTGGTGTGAAGGGGCCCAGAAGGTAACTGGGACCTGTTTTTTGGATCATTGCTTATCTGTTAAAACCTCACTTAATTCACTTTGACAAAACATTGTTTCAATGTAAAAAGAAAAAAAAAAAGATTTCCAAAATCATCTTAAAGATAAAAGCCACCATGGCTGTGCAGAGTTGAGATGAGTGTGAACACGGGGAACCACAGAGCAGGTGTTGCCACCGACCCTCCACAGATGTGGGGATGGAGGGGAACGTCGGAGACGGGAGGAACGGAGTGGCGGAGAGAGAGGTGAGCCAAACCAGGTTTGGAAACACCCAGACAGCTGTGCTGAAACCACCGGGACACTGGGGATGTTTGAGAGAAAGCACCTTGTTGGGGATGGAGATGGTGGGAGGAGGGTAGCGGACTGGATTCCTGGCATTCCTGGCCCACAAAGGCAGGATGTGTGTGCTGGCTTTGGTGCATAGGACGCTGATGGGGGTTGGGGGTGGGGTGGAGGCTTGTTTGGCAGCACCCCCTTTGGCCCACCGCCAGCCATTGTTTGCTAGCCAGACAAACATTTCCAAAAAAATGGGGGGGGGGGGCCTGGTGATATATCACTGCTGTCCCATTCCCATTTACTCAGACTACTCTCAATGTAAATTACTAATATTATGATACAAACCACCACCCACGGTCTGAGTATTTAGTCCTATCCACTCCCGTGCCTGCTCCGACTATCCTATATGACAGCAGTTAGCGGCGTTGCTATTTTGGAGGCCTTAACAATAGTTTCTGCTGCAGGTTCTGTTTCAAGATGATGGTCAGTGGACATGCTGACATTGTTGTCAGCTCTGCACCCTACATAGTATTGAGAAGGGCCAGTGTTAAATTCTAACCCCTGACAGTAATCCAAACAGACCAATTCAACTTCAACATTGTACAGTATGAGTGTTTTTTTTTACTTAAAGTAGACATTAAAAACTCATACATGAAAAAATCTGTCTGGTAAGACACTTCCGAATATATAACATCATATGCATTTGCGTAACATTAACCCTTAGCAGGATCAACTGTGTGCTTCACCCTAACCTAGCTTGAAACACCACCTCTATAGATCAGGACTCCACTGGATTCCTCATACTACAGTTATTAATTTCACACTTAAACATAAGGGTCCCTTCCAAGAGTGCATATCTGTTCGTTAAATGCCCTTCAGTGGGAGGACGAATGCTGACTACCTCAATTCTCGAAAAACCGTTAAATTGGGTAAATTCCTGTAAGGCAGTTGAGCAATACAGCAGTGAAAATGATGATGTCAGGGGGCCTAGACATGGATCCACATCATCATGACTCGTCCACAAGGCCCCAGAGCAGAGCCTGATAAGTAGGCCCGTGGTAGTCTAATGGAGGTGTGGTTGTCCTGCACCCATTAGGGCACAAAAGGGCCTCATTAAACCTGGCGGTTGGCCAAGCAGGAGTGCAGAGGGGAGCCTGTGGCCTGTGCATTCCTTCGCCCGGCCTAATAGCAGCAGTGAATGCAGCCAGGAGACCCCATCCGCAGAGCTCCCCACAGCACACCAATTACCTGTCCACGTTGAGGCTGAGTGACACGTCCAGGTGTGCTTTAGTCAGGTACAGACCCACCCAGCTTCTCATTGAGTGGAGCAGTATGCTCGCCCACTGTGTTCATGCTGTAACCCAAAACTTCTGCTGAATCACCTCACATTGTGAAGCCCAACCACCTACGCAAGGTTAGGAGTTTTGGAATACTTGCATGACTGCCAGGTACATTACAAGAGCAATGCATTCAATGGGAAATTCAGGAGAATTTCAGAACTGGACTATTAGGCTGTGACAACACATCAATTTTAAAAGTGTTTACCGTAACCGAGTATGCTGTCGGAGACCAAACCACCTACACATAGGAAACTTCAAAATGAATCACTCTCTTCTACTGTACCTAATCAAATATGGCGACCGGATAACGAAAATTCACAAAATACTTGTTCTCCGAATCCAAACCTCGAATTAAATCAGACAAACAGATGACGGGCCAAGGCAACCATAGCTACTGATGCTGCTTTTTGCTCTAGTGAATCCGAGGGCTCTTAAGCTGCACACTGCATATTAAACTAAGCACACCGAAAATAAACAAACTGGCATTTCAAAGGAACTTTAGTGTGGGAGCTGCTGGTGTAGCTGCCTGACAGAGAGTGTCCTGTTATTGGGGAGGTGAGACGGGCGGTGGGCTGTGTGGCACCATTACACAGTGGAGCCTGTGATTCAGAGGGGAAAATGTTATCGTCGAGAGACGTAAACAGCAAGTTCCAGGCTTATCCAACACTGACGGTGACACAAACACATGAAGCTTTCTTCGACTGACTGGTCCCCCAGGCTGAATACTAGCCTACACAATGTTGGCCACCTTAAACTTTATATCTCATGACATCCAGAGCTGTGGATAAAACAGATATGTCCATGTAAAGTTGTCAGTCATACCGGATAATCACAATTCAATAGCACACTTCAGAGTATTAAGCATTCATATTTTTAAATAGCTAGATCATTTGTTTATCCGGCAAGCACTAATGCCAAATTACAAATGTTCAGTGTTTTGCCATCTAAAAATAGGCCAGTCTGTTTGCTCTGACATTGAACGTGCTTGAGGTCATCAAAGGACTCTTTATACACTCATGAGGTCTAGCTAATGAATTCGTACAGGAAAAATACTTTTTCGATTTCAAAATGAAAGGTGCGCTACGGTCACATGATCACGAAAACGGCCAAGCTCCTCCAAAAACAATGTCTTAAAAAAATGATCTCACCTGGTTTAAAAGTGACTTCACCCTGTCTCAGATATAAACACCAATCCCAATCAAAATGAGGTTCAGGTGTTCAGCAGGTGTTTTGAGAAAGGTGATTTAGTGGGCTAGAATGGGCTGTTTGTTTAGTGGGCTAGAATGGGATGTCGATTCAATCCATTCAATTCCACCATTCGATCAACCATTTTCACCACCCCGATGAAAACATCGTCTTGCAGCCTTGGCCACACAAAGAACTGCCCCCCCACCCACCCACCCCCACCCGGTCCCATGTAGTAATCCTGAAGGTGAAGTCCCTTGAACCATGAAGATGCCATTAAGCTGATATACCAAACTAGCAAGTACTGAATCATGCAATTTTATTGTTGACTGAGGATTAGGCCTACAGAAATAATGTAATATACTACTGTTGTAATCATGTTGGCTGCACTTTGACAGGAATAAGGAAGCTACCAGAAAGGATGGATTCCAAATGTGTTTATCTAGAACACGAGGATGGCATCACAGGCCTCATGAGAGGGTTCACTCCTGGGTCTTTGAGTCATCCAGATCAACCATCTCCATTGGTATCAGAGTTGACACTGGAGGGTGGAGGGGCTGGCTCAGACCCGCAGGCACTGTGGCCTTTGTCCTCAGACCCCCTTCCTGTCCTCTCTGGGGATCGTAGACCTAAAAATACAATGCAAATATTCACAGTTAATATACATACGTGAACATTTCCAAAAAGTTGTCAATGAATGATAACACAAAAATTATTAACGTAAAAATTGTTTACAGTATTTACACTGTATCTTATGTGGAAGACTATGTCTACACAGTCCAGGCACACAGATACACACACAAACACATACACAACACACACACACACACACACACACACACACACACACACAAACAGACCGACAAACAGACAGACACACACAGACAGACATTAAATTAGGGTTAACCCCCCCCCCCCAAAAAAAGGGTGAGGACACCTGGGGGTACCGTCAACCTGCGAACATGGTCCAGCGAACATGGACTCTCTGTGATAACCTGGCACACATCCTGCTGGCCTGAATACAATATGAACCCCAGAGCTCCAGTCTGTTACCATGGGACAGAGGACTCCCGGTGAGGTGATTGAAAGTGGCCTTAGGCATGGGGTAGAAACCAAAGCTGTTCCACTGCTGCCATGACTTAGTGATTGTCATGGCCTCTGGGGAACAGGGCTTCTCTCTGTCACAGTGGGGTGGAAGATTTTGCTTCCCCCGGAGATAGGTCCGTCTTCTCAGACTATCCCAGTTGATGTCATCCTCTCCCGTCTACGAGGAAAGAGCCATGAAAAAAGAAAAGAAAAATACATTTAAAAAAACATAAACGTATACCATTCTCAACCAAAACCATGTTTGCTAAATTTGTCTAATTCAAGTCTAACCCACTACAAAATGATATTTTCCAATCCATCCCATTTTGACACACCAATAGGACCTTCCGATGGACACCTGTTGTCCAGCATGAATAGAATACATCCGAAATAGTATAATTGGCATATTACATACATTGAATTTACTGTCTGAAATGTAACCAACAGCTGAGCAGGTATTTGTTTCATTAATTCCAGACTAACTGCATATTAAGGAAGTGCGTGACCATGGACCACGCTCCCTGAGACGCCAAAAACAGAAAGTAAACACAGTTATGAAACTAGTCAGAAAAGCTTGCTGAACTGGGAGCTATCAGGGCCGGCATCTCCAGAACCAAAGCCCAGTCCCACTCTCCCGTGACTCTCCCACACAGTGGAGCCAAAGCAAGGTTTTTCCTCTGCTAAAAAACCCGTTAAGCCTAATTAATGTTGGTGGCTGCAGCAGATTGAATGCGCGTTAGTTACATCATGTATGCTAAACGTTTCATTTCAGTCAAAGGGAACCGGAGACGCCCTTCTAACGACCAGCCAGGTTAGTGCCGAGACACACTCGGAGTTAGAGAACCTTGCTGCGGAGACAGAATGTCATAGGGAGGTGGTGCGACATGCAGTATGAGTGACCTTGCTGTCCAGTTTGTACTTGAATGTGTAGTTTTCCTGATGGGTGTGTCTCTGTGTCTTCTCCCTGACACTGTGGAACACCACAGGTTGGATCCTGAGGAGTAAAGGACTGCTGGGTACTGAAGAGGGCTGTGGGCTGGTTTGAGTCTGGCTCTGGGTCTCTTGGCCAGTCTCCAGTGACAGCTCCTGATTCTGGAGGTTGCCAGGCTCCTCCACCTCCATCTTGTCCATCTTGGGGTCAGTGTCTGTGCCAGACTTGGTCAGGGCAAAGTCACTGGGGTCGACAGCCTGCTCGCATCTCGGCTGTGACAATGGTGTCAGCTGGAAATGCACCCTCTTCCCCATATTCTTGGAATTCTTTCTGTTCTATAACATAAAGTAAATGTAACTGTAAATGTAACTGGTGTGGATCATGCCCTGAAGGTAGACATCACGTGAATGGTTTACTCGGGGAAGAGGGCGGAGTTTACATCCCAACTCTGAAGTTGCTCAATTGAAGTTCACTGTAAACCTGGTCAAATGTCCTCGTAGAACTTGCAAAGCGAGCCCCGTCCTCAATATTGACTGAACTAATCACATAATTTCTGCCTTGGGGCCAGATCAGCTTTATAACAAAAAGTGCAAACCCGCAACTTAAAGATTCTTCTTAAGGTTTCCAAGACACCTTAAGAATGCACTTATTGTAAGTTGCTCTGGATTACAGCGTCTGCTAAATCAGTGTTTCCCAACCCTGGTCCTGGGGACCCAAAACGGTGCATGTATTTGTTTTTGCCCTAGCACTCACACACTGTGCTAAATGACTAAAATGTAAGTGTGAAAGTTTTACATTTTAGTAATTTAGCAGACGCTATTATCCACAATTGGTGGTGTGCACTCATCTTCAGGTACTTAGAAGAACCAACAACACATCACAATAGTATCAAGTCAAAATCAACAGAAATGTAATACAAAGAACCTGCACATACAATTTATGACAGCAGTTAAAACAAGCTACTCACCATGTTTGAGGTCTTTGAGGATGGAAATAAAATTAACTCCTTGACAGCTATATGGGGAGATTTAGGCCTGTGTTAAAAATACATAAAAACAGGAATATTTTAATGTCTTAAAAGGTGAAGTGCGACACAAAGTACTTGGACATTTTTTTTTGCCTGTAACAAAGAAATACCAACCAATGTTCCTGAGAATTAGAAAATAAATACAAATATAATAAGTCAAATGACCTTTTTTGGGTGTGGCACTGAGGGGTGTATTGGGGATTGGGTATCCACATCACTAGGAATTTAGAGCTCCATGATGTACTGGAGCAGCTGACAAGAGGACTCATCTGAACTGTGTTGAGCTGCAATAACATCCACAACAGACATTACACTGAATCTGCTCTACTCCAATAAATATGAATGACCATGGCAAAGAAAGCTTATATTCTACAAAAACTGAAAGATTAAAAAATGAAAGACTAAAAAACAAACAGGCCTAAGTAAAACAAAAACAAATTCAAGCAGTGTTAACTGATATAAAACTATTTATACAGGTATCAAAGTTAAAATACCATGTGATTGATGACGTTTGAAGTGTCAGAAATCATACAACCATCTTTCATGCAACGTGTCAGCGGCCTGGGGCTGATGGGAAATTTTCCTGGGTTTGCAACCATTTTTGGATGCCTGAACCAATCACCTTTATTACTCGTACCTGCCTCGTGCACTGGACCTTGGAAAGATAGCGGCAATGGTTATGTTTGGCATTATCCAGCCTGAGTGGAAGATGCATGTGTCTGGCCCTTGAGCGGCTGTTACTTTTAAGTGACTCCTGGCCCATTCATGCGCTCCATGCCTTCTTGAATATTTGGTGCAGGGCTATTTTTTTTCACAACTGCTATTTGACTGCCAGCCATCTCAACATGCCATGTGGGAATTCTTTTGGGCCCCACGCCCTTTAAGTCACAGTGCGGACCTGAAATCACTGAACGCAGGTGTTCACTGGATACTAGGAAAATGGGGCTCACGGCTGGTTCACACTTGCTGGGCCTTAACAGGAGTGACTGTATTTGTCATCACTCATACGCATGCAAGATGCGTCTTTCCCACGTGTGGCACCTTGTTCCCTCCTTTAGGGAATGAAGGTTATTTTAATAAGGCCATTTCTATGGTTTACAGTAGAAAGGGTTGAACAATTGAGAAAAAAACGTTCTGCACGCCACTTTCCTACCTAACGGATTGTGTACAGGTGTCAGTAATAAGAGGCAGTCCACAGATATGGACGGACAGTGCCGGCAGCCAACGCGACGGTTTGTAGTGCTGATTGCTCCTCATGCAAACAAAGGAGCTTTGGGAGTTAAGTGACTCATTTCCTCTCTCCTGTAAAGCAACTAACAACCTAGTGATCGGAGTACGTTATGTTGGACATGTTATGATTAACTGAGCTGTGAACTATACCTTGTGCTGAAGTTATAGAAGGTACAGTGGATGTAATCTGGTCGAGGGTGATCTGATCCCCCATCCAAACTAGGAACGGGGATAGAGGAGGTGTACTACAGGCAAGAGGATCACATGATACAAGCTGCTGAATTACAGCGGCTATGAGGGCAAGTACTGAGTGCAAATCAGATTAATGGAAGTTTTGTACACGACAGATGTACCAGAAATCACTGAAATGACAAACTTTTATAGAAACTTTAGATCTTTTTGTATGAACCAAACTTTTTAGATTTGTGATGCTTACATGTGAATCAGTAAACCCCCCTGCAAAGTTGTCTTTGTTTTTACATAGGCAATTTAGATTAAGTTAACCCAACTTAAAAAAAAAAAAAAAAAAAAAA
>JACXGI010000610.1:0-24091 GCA_016801175.1 Esox masquinongy
CTGACATAACCTCCACACCGGTACAGTGCACTCTGCTGACATAATTACAGGTATACTAATACTGTGAAGAGATGCAGTCCTTACATCCACATAGTTACAATAGTCAATAGTCTGCATGGTACAGCTGCATCACTCAACATACCACTCAACAAACCAAATAAAAAGTCTCTGTTAGATTTCTGTTATGACGATTTTTAATATTTAGTCTAACTCTGTTGGCCTTCAATGCTTTATACTGTGTGTCTTCTCTTTTCAATGCCAGAAGAAAAAACCTTCAGCTGTGATAAATGCGGAAAGACGTTCAACCAGAAGAGACAACTGAACAGCCACTACAGGGTCCACACTGGTAAATCTTTACCAGAATGTGAACACTGTCACCGTAGGTTCATGGACGCAGCTCAACTGAAGAAACACATGAGAACTCACACAGGTAAAGACCAGGTTTAATTCATAGCCGTACTGAATAATGCTGTTACTGGGGTCATAACAGTGTATGAATGTATAGCTTTGTAGGTGTACATTTAATTTTCCCTTCATATAGGTTGTTAACATTATTTAATTGTCTATTAGAATGCATGAACTTCCTTTTTTTGTAATTCATTTTCTGAATTGATGGACCAACAGCTGGAGAAAGAAAATCAAATGATTAATTCTGCAGAAAAAGCATTGTATTTGCCTCTGTTGTGGATGGCTGAGATTGTTGTTTTGTTCTTACAGGTGAGAAGCCTTTTACTTGTGAGATCTGTGGAAAGTGTTTTACAGCCAAGAGCACACTGCAGACACACATCAGGATTCACAGGTGAGAGCTGACTTACCATTGTGTTTCTAGTCATAGAATTGATCCATACCACTCCTAAAAGAGAGTGGAAAAAGTGTCCTACCTCACAAAAATATAAACATAATATACTGTACACACGTAATGACAAAATAATGTGAAAGTGAGCATGACAAACTCAAAATTGGCTTCCAACAAACATGAAGAGTCAGCAACACATGAAAGAAAATGTGATGTCATCCATTGACCTGTGTGAATATGGGTTTGTGTTTCCAGAGGAGAGAAGCCATATGTCTGTAACGTCTGCAACAAGTCGTTCTCTGACGCCAGCGCCAGGCGACGTCACCAAGCCTCCCATACCGGGAAGAAGCCCTTCACCTGCTCCTTCTGCAACCTGCCCTTCGCTCGCCTGGACAACCTAAAGACCCACATCAAGACCCACAACAAGGAGAGCATTGTCACAGTCACCCCAGAGGGGGCCCGGGGCGAGGCACGGGTGGTAGGGGAGGAGGCCGGGGTCACCTCAGAGACAACAGAGGAGGTAATTTGATCTTGGAAGTTTTGTGTGTGTTACTCCCAACGGTATAATTGGCAATACAAATGGCAGATTTCACCACCAAATTACAGGCCACACGGGTATAGTTCTGTTACATCCTACAGCATGTCGGTAATAACATTATCTAATTACAGGTACGCAGCATTCTTCAGCTTCAGCCATACCAGCTACCTGGCCACCCGGAGCAGGAGATCCAGCTGGTTGACATGAACAACCTCAATTTTGTGCCCGGCCACTGTGGGCAGGATCAGGGCATCAGCATTATTACTACTTCCACAGAGGGTGGGGTCTTGGGGGCGGCAAAACAGGCCCAGTCCAGGTTGACCCTCCTGACCCAGCCATCAGGACACATGCAGAACCTGGCCTTGGTCACTCAGGTAAAGTGAAACAATAATGTACACTGACCCATTTGAAGCACGGTTCATTCCTATTGTTTTATATTAACTTCATATTTTTTATTTGGTATATTTGTGACTAGTCATCTCTATTGTCCTTTTTTGATATTTTTTTCCCCAATGCTTGTTATTTCCCTGTAGATTAGATTAGGTTAGATTAGATTGGATTAGGTCTAAAGCTAATGTATTATTGTTATTATTATTAATACAGTTTTCTTCCATTTAGGATAGCTTGGACCATCACAACCAGCAGATCCAGACTATCAACGTGCTGCAGGACGGACACATGGCCACTGGGGTCGGAGGTCAGCCTGAACAGATGCATGTCATCACCTTATCCAAGGAGGCCATGGAGCATCTTGAGGCTCACCATGGACCGCCCCAGCCCGTTCACCTTGCGCCCAGGCCTGGCTCCCTCCCTGCCCCAGGCCCCGTACAGCAGCTCCACGTCATGCACCAGCACCACCCACACCACACTCTCCCACAGCCGGCCATCACCCAGGACCAGGGCCCTGTTCCGGGGCAGATGAACAGAGAGCAGCAGGCTCAGGCCCAGGCTATCCACATCAACAGCAGCCAACCCATCTCTATCAGTCAGACCAGTGAACAGATCCCCAGCCACCACATCCAGGGCCAAACCTTCCAAATACAGGCTGGTACAGTCTCGTACCTCTACACTACCAGTCAATCCCAGCCGTAGACTGTGTTATGTGGGAACAACTGGTTAAAAGAGTGGAGAAGCAGGCTTCCCCAACAGAAGCCGCAAGCTGCCCCAACAGAAGTCACAGACTGCACACTGGCCAGAGGGGAACTCACTAAACGAAAGGGCAGAATGGCCTTTGCCTTAGTTCCAACATAAATTAAACAGCGAATTTAAAACAGATTTGTCACAATGGTTGTAAATATAATTCAGTTGTGCAGTAATACCAGGAAGTTTAAATGACACATTCTGCAGTCTAGGTTTGAGTTGTCACTGGCTGACATGAGGGTCGGAGCGCCATAAGGGGATGCATACTAGCCTAGCATCTCTCTGGGAGTGGGGTGGAATCATCAGGGTGGATTTCCTTTGGTCTCATGGCACTCTAGTTACTCACATGCCAAAGCTGAGGTCATTAGTCGAGGCAGTGGGTCCTCGTGCTGATCTGACTGACGTCTTTTTGTGTATGCAGTTTGGAAAAAGCAGAGACTTGGCGTGGATGCCTAGGACAGTGGTTTTGAACTGCTGAACGTTTCTTGGGGGAGGGGGTTGGGGGGACGACACGTGACTTGTGAACATGGACATGGAATGCTGACTCCAGAGCACCAGTGCAGCACAGATAATACATTTGAATGGCACATGGTTATCTGTATCTATCTCACTAGCCTTAAATGCAAAACGTTGTTGTCATGCCTCTGTTCCCGTTTTAGGGAAGTGTGATAACATTGTTTCAAGTCTTTTCCAGCTCAGGCTGCTGTTACATTTGTATCAATAGAGTGGCGTGCCTTATGAGCAAGTCATTCATATAATTTTACTTTTAAGTGAAACGCTCAGGCAAATCTGATTTGCTATACTACAGCCTCTGCCATAGAACGAGTATGGCTTTGTGTTTGTGGTTGCAAATGCAGAAAACTGTTCACTGCTAAAATGTTTTTTAATGTTGCCGATTAGCAGGACTCAAATTAATCATCATTAGGAATTTTGCAAACTATGAAAGTGTTCAAATAAACCATATTAAAAGGGACAAAAATAATAGACAATTTGAGATATCAGTAGAGAGTTTACAACTAAATAAACCAATAGTGAAATGTTATATTTGCTGTAGAATTGTATATCTGGTCAAAGTGTGCCACAGTTCAAAAAAGGTTGGAAATGGGAACCAATCACCTAAGATAAAGACATGCTGCAATAATAAAGTCTCCAGGACCTGTTGGGAGTTGTAACTAGACATGCTATTAAATAGGGCCATAGAAACAATTGATTTCACAGAAAAGAGGATACTTTTTATTAAATCGGGTAAAAATAGGTAGAGAATATGATTCAAACTTTTTAAAAAATTCTTCTTAATACTGACATCTTCTGGTTGACATGATGTAAAAGCTCTGTTGGCTAATGGATATTATTTAAGGCTACAATAAAAGGTATTCTCATCAAACAACTGGAGAAAAATAATTAGCTAATAATTTCTGGGGTCCAATAAGTTGTTTATTTTACTGTCATCACCACTGAAATTAGTTTTGTATATGAGATTCCACAGATGTTCACGTTCCTGTGAGCCTTTCAGGCTCCCTTCCACATTTTGGGACCGGGGTAAAAGAGTAAACAGGGTGATTGCTGAAATGTAAGCAGATGTTTCTAATATTATTAATATGTTTAAGAAGAGTTATTTACTTCTTTCCCCTTGCAATGCAGCTTTTGTTGCACGGGACGGACAATTTCAATTCATGAATTTGGATGAATAATGCTAATTCCAGACTGGGACAAAGGTGAAAAATGTCTTGTTGTGAAACATGTCTCCATGGGCCTTCAAGGGAAGCGTTATTACACACAAATATGAATCTAGGATGAACTATCCCTTTAATAAGATGTGTTTTAATGGATTTATTGAGTTTTTTTATAAATCAAAAGACTTCCACCAACATAAAGGTTGAACAAGCAGGCCAGCGATTTTTGTTTGAAATTTCTCTTACCAATATTGAAAAATATATACAGAATAAAATGTGTTTTCATTGATTCATTAATTATCATCAATACATACCTTTTTGACCTAACAAAGGTTGAACAAGTAGGCCAGTTCTTTTTGGAATAATATGCATCAAGTTTGACATGTAAATATAAAAAAGACTGTTTTGACCATATGAAATGTGGTAGACTATTTAGAATGTTGATTGGCATGTCTTTGATTAAGTTGTGTTAATGAGAGTTATTCACAATACTACAAAACGTCTGCTGAAATTTCGGCAATAACCCTGTTCACTCTTTTACCCCGGTCCCTAAATGTGGAAGGGAGCCTGAATGAACGTACGAATGTGAATGTCTGTTTGATCTCGAATATGAAACTAATTTCACCTCGGTCATATCACCTTAACAAATTAGGTCAAACTATTCCTCGTCTGTACAGCGATATTTTGAGGGCAGCTTGTAGAAATAGGTCAACGTTTGCATTTCGGTCAAGGCTCGAATCGAACTTGACCGCGTCGTTTAAGAGCAAGGGGTGTACTTGCTTGCTGCCCTGTACATTTCAGCTCAACTTTTTCCCGACCTATTGCGTGCAACTGATATAGTTACATCAGGAACTAGATCTGTATTTGTCAAAATCGCAGCACTATACCAGGAGTGGGGTTCGAACCCACGCGGACATGAGTCCATTGGATCTTAAGTCCAACGCCTTAACCACTCGGCCATCCTGGTTGGCGTCTTAAAATGATAAACTTAAGGTTGATACATATACTGCATTTTTCATTATTGTGCTTAGTTTTTTGTGAATTGTTTTGCTATTTAGTAGAAACGATGTATCAAACTGAACAGTTGCAGGAATTGGGTGCTTCTGTACGATTTCAAAGCAGACATCTCCTCAGAAATTCCATTGTTGCAATGTTCCAAGATAAGTTTGATTAACCATACTTAAGGAATTTAGCCTCGATGCAAATCGAACGTTTGGTAATTATAAAAATGAATACATTAGACACGGGTGTGCTTTGCGTCACTTGATCTAAAGCATATATAATACTTTATTGGGGAGATCTTCGTCTAGTCACGGAAGCTTCATTTATGGCTCAGTTCAATCAAACCAAACTTGAAATGTTTACGCAGTAGATCCTTCACCAAGTCTGTTGTAGAATGTGAGACAATCACTAAGTCTACAGGAAGTTTGTGGTATGGGTACTGAACTGCTGCAATCAGTGTTTTTAATGGGCATTCTGTCCTCTGTATAGCAACCCATTCATATCATTTTAGGTAGGCTAGCTCCCTTTTTTGCTCAGCAGTCTTGGTATAAAAACCTATAAAACCGATAACTTCTACCAAGGTGAAATCCCACACTGGCATGTGTGAGGGCAAAATTAAGTGAGGGCAAAGGGTACTGTAAATAAAACACCATTAGCATTGCTACTGCCCAGCCTTATTGTTGTTCAATAGGGTGGGTCCAATGCTGAGAATCAAACAAATCATTACTTAGCAGTTTTTTACTCATCCAGTCTTTCAGATCTACACAGCAAAATCATTCATTACAAATATTTTAAGGGGCAGTGGATGATTTAGGATGGGCTGAGAGTAAAATTAAGAAATATAGGCTTGTGGGGTTATGGAACAGCCGCTCAAAATGTACGTCAATGCAATCTAATGACTCTGAGTCAGTTTGACTCATTCTTTCCTTTCAGAATTAATTCTGGACACTGTAAACATAGTATGGGTTTATGGAAATCTGCATGTGATGTGCACAATATAATGGAAAAATATGTTTCCTCTAAAGTGTTGAGTCATTTTGACTTTGCATTCACTTGCAACATCAGTCAGTGTAGCAATACTGGTTGTTTCTCCAGACATCAAGCAGTAATAACTGAAATATAAGGCAATGCATCATAATCAAGTAATTTTACATACAAAAATATAGCCTAAAAGGAAACATTTAAAGGGCTGTTCTACAGCATTTATTATTTATGAAATGTACATATAAATAATATAAAGTTGTATAATAAAGCATTCAATACTGATAAGTGGGGAAAACAGGAGCAACAAGCATTTGAATTACACTAAACTAAAAATAAATTATTGACTTTTCAAGTATTCTTTTAACTGCAAGCCTGCAGCACAATACAGATGCTTTCTTCTCATATCACTCTATTCATTTACATGTTAGCTTCTGTGGTTTGGCATCAAGATATCTGGCCTTTCTAACACCAGCTTGTCACAAGCGTTAATATAAAATGTATCATGTACAGTGAGAGGAAACAATAGCTCAATGACAGAAAGTGTCCCATTCTCATTCAAACAGCATAAATAATTTGAAACCAACACACACACTGGAACAAACAAAAAAGTGTAAATTGATTATTTGTACTTTTTTATATACATTTTTGACTTTGAAAACCCATTTGATAGGACATTATACCCTAGCATCTTGAGATACAATATTAACACTGATACCCATCTCTATCTGTCTCACTTGTTACAGCAAGGGAAACAGCAACAGAAAATCTTCCTACATGGGTTGTTTTTCTTGTACTTCACCGCCATCTTGATCTGAGCCTGGGCCTTGCACACAAAGTCTGTTGTGGCGACCACGTTAGCCTCTATGTTGTCCACCATTGCGCCCTGTTCTTCCACCAGCAAAGCCATCTGGAAGAACAGCTCATGGATGTCCTTGATACGACTCTCCAGCTCAAGCAGCTCCTTGTGCCGGTTCTCGATTTCTGTGAGTGCAGAGCGTGCCGTCCGGCCGTCCGTTAGGAGGTTGTCAGAGAACACGTTCCACTTCCCCGTCTCAACCATCTCCTCAACCTGCTCGCCGGTCACCTCCTTTCCCATTATTTCAGCTTGACGCTGGATCCGGGTCTTGCAGTTCTCCCTCTGGCTCATCTCCGCCTGGTTATACTCGGACATGGCCTCGTGAAATAACCCGGTGAGAGAAACATACTGAGCTCGCACCATGCGGACCACAGCAGAATGGGCCCCGTGCTCTTCTTCCAGCAGTTTGTGTTGCGACCCAATCTTCTCCAGCCGTGCGTAGATGCCCTCCCCCTGGGTCTTGATGCCCCTGGCTATGGCATTGGTGTCTCGTTTGATGGAGCTGAACCGTCGAACAGAGGTAAGGAATCGGGTGTTCTGCTTGCCCAGGCGCTTCACGTCCATCCGGAGCAGTGTAATCTCCTTCCTTATGGATTGGGCTTCTCTGAAGATGACGTCCATCTTATCCTCAGCTTCAAACACCACCGACTGCTGCTCCAGCACTTCCTTGTTCTCATCATCGGCGCCCTGTCCTCCCTCGTCCGTGTCCGAAGGAGTTGGGGTCACCCCCTGTAGGTCTTCCAGTCTGTCTCGCATCCTTCCTGGAATGGGAGAATATACTTTGAGGGGCATGGGTACTGTATGTTCAATGGCTCATTTCATGATCATCCAACATACAGCGTCTACAGAAAGTCTACACCTCCTTTCCTTACATTTTTTCACATTTTGTTGTGTCAGTGCCTTTAAATGTCATGCATTTAAATTAAGATTTTTTTCTCAACTCTATACTCCATGCTTATGTGGATTTGTTACCGTTGTGAAATTAAACTGTGTTCAAAATACAAAACTAAAATATCATGACTGGATAAGTTTCCAAACCCCCGAGATAACACTTGGTGGAAGCACCTTTGGCAGTAATTACATCCGTGTATCTCTTGGGGTTAGTCTCTACCACATTTGTATACCTAGATTTGGCAATATTTCACCATTCTTTTTTAACACTGTTTTGCTGTCATGCTGCACATTTTTGATTGGATCTAGCTCGAGGCTTTGTCAGGGCCACTTACGGACATTTCACTTTTTATTTCTTAGTCACTCAACTGCAGCTCTGGCAATGTGCTTTGGGTCATTTACAAGCTAAAAGGTGAACTACCATTCCAGCTTCAGCTTTCTTGTAGAGGGGTGCAGGTTTTCCTCAAGGACCTTTCTGTACCTTGCTCAATTCATTTTCCCAACTATTCTGTCCTTAACGATGAGAAACATCACAATAACATGATGCCTGTGGCCACCATACTTCACTGTACAGATTGTGTTCTTAGGGCACACTATGACCAGTCTTGGCCACAAAAGTGGGAAACTCAATCAAAGTTGCCATTGGCCTTTTGATAGCCTCTGGTCAGTCTCCTATAGGAAGTGTCTTGGTGCCATACACCTACTGCCTATACAATACCAGTCAAAAGTTTAGACACCTACTCATTCAAGTTTTTTTTTATTTTTAAAAATTCAAATTGTAGAATAATAGTGGAGACATCAAAAAATGAACTGACAAATATGGAACCAAGTAGTAACAAAAAATGTTGAAAAAGATCATAATACATTTATATTTTAGATTCTTCAAAGTAGTCACCCTTTGCCTTGATGACAGCTTTCCACACTCTTAGCATTCTCTCAACCAGCTTCATGAGGAAGTGGAATGTTTTTCCAACAGTCTTGAAGGAGTTCCCATACATGTTGAGCACTTTTTGGCTGTTTTTCCTTCACTCTGCGATCCAACTCAGCCCAAAGTCTCAATTGTGTTGAGGTCGGGTGATTGTGGAGGCAAGGTCATCTGAGCACCATCAATCTCCTTCTTGTTCATAGCCCTTACACAGGCTGGAGGTGTGTTTTGTGTTATTGTCCAAACTTGACTGGTGTGTCCAAACCATTGACTGGTTGTGTATATTATATTAATTATATACACACAATATTTGTATAGCCACATCCCCTGATATGTCTAAAACATTATCCCTTGGTTTGTTTTTAAAGCTTCTTGGCACAGAGGGTTGATTATTTGCTTTGAAATTCACTACCCAACAGAGGGAACCTACAAAAATCATGTGAATCACTAGAATTTGCTTTTACAACAAGGATGGAGTGGGGATCCAATTATAATATTTCAGTTATGTATTTTGAATATACTTTCATTTTACAAAAATAGAAAAACAAATTAAATTTGTGGAGTATGGTATGTAAATAAGTGGGGAAATGAAATCAATGAAGCTCTTAGGCACTGAAACGACAACATGTGATTAGATCTGCTGTAGGCAGCTATAGAACAGTCCTGTTTCATTCATTATTGTCATACAACAAACTTGCGAAAAAGTCGACATGTTCTTGCCCTAAGAATCTATCCATTCTAACTGTATACCATATAAGGTGCACTGTATATTTAAACAGATAACACCCATATAAGCCCGTTTTCAATTGAAGGCACGTAACACCATTTTATAAGCGGAAATGAAATGATACCTATTTCCTCAGCAGGTAGTGATGATCTCTAGGGTTACTGTACATATCACCACACCCCCAGGCTGTCAGGGAACGAGATTAAAACACGAATTGAGAAACAGTTTAATAGACATCGATTCCGAAATCAATTACTGAAACTGATTTCCACAACAATGTCATTATTGAAAGCGATTCTGAAATATGTGATGTTTCTTTACTGTCCTTTAACACACATTAAATACTTTTCAGGGACTCCGTTATAGGCAAATCGTTTCTTTATTTTGCTGCATGTGTTTTACCATTACAGTAAACAACATTGTGAAGTTTCTTTCAGTGCCCAAATATAACACCATGGCAATAGCCTACTGTCTGGCAAAAAAAAAAACACATGCGGAGGTACACATCTATAATGTCGAAATCATGAACAGACAAAAGGAGGAATCACATTTGAGAAAAAACTAACAAAGTAGCCAAAAACCTATCGCACAAACCGAACTTGATGATGAAAACGCACCGTATCGCTACCTGCACTTCTTTCAAAACACTATAAGCTATTAAATTACAGAAATACCGTGAATTGTATTCTGTTTCATTTACCTGATATGGTGCTCCGGAGAATGTCTTAATACACTAACATGATTAAAACAGAACAGACACATGCTCTGAGCATAATTTCCCCTTTATGCTCGGTGATAGTCATCTAGCCGTGCCTGCCAGGAACCAGCCCACTACCTAATTTAGGTGGTTTATTCATTACTCGCAAACCGTAGCAAAACGTTTTATATTGGATACATTTTAGTGTGCAGTCATTATACCAAACAAACGTTTTGGATACAAACCAGATTTTTTCTTCAAATAGATTTTCTCTACAAACTATTATTATTATTTTGTCTCTCACAATTTGTTCTATTTGACAAAATGTTTTGAAACTAAAACGTTACGTTTGGAGGAATGAATACGCCCAAGCTAGATCCCTCCCAGTTTCGACCCGTTTGGTTCCTGCTGAATACACCCGTGGGAGGGATTTCCCCATTACAGACTTTCTTACCCACGGTGACAGAACAGAACTCCGGGTGTAAAAAGCGGAAGTCAGAAACAAGCTTTGAAAACACTAAACACCTTTTTCCATGTATCAATTATTTTGTGGTTGTTTTATTTCATGGACTTAAATCTAATCAATTTTGATGTTGTAACCCATAACATTAATTCACTATTATTATAACTCCCTAAGCATATGTTTTCATGACCATTAGAGGAGATTCGAGGAGGGTATATCTGCAGACCGCAAGTCGGGGGCATTACTTAATATGGGGGTTCCTTAATATTGAGTTACGCACATTGACGGTTTCCATTGGTGTGGTGTTTTTGATTTAGTGCCTGCGTTTATGAAGGAAGAATTACAGGGTCAATGACGAAGATTTCGTTAAGTGCTTTCATATGACAAACTCGAGCTATATATTTAGGGATAGTTAACGTGTTCACTAAGATCGTTTATCTACTAAATTCTTTGAATCTGAGATTCGAATACCTTGAAAACAGAAAACACGACAACCCTTATAGCTACTTTTAAAGATAGCTAGCTACGCGACGAGGTAGGCTACCTGTTAGCCAGCTCTAGTCAATTAGGGTACGTTATAACTAACTAAAGATGCATGATGCACCTGTCACTATATGCAAGCAGGCAAGATCCATTTATTTTTTAGCTTCATATACACTATGTTGTCATTATTTAGAAATATAAACAAAATAATAATTTGCCATGGCCATCTTCTATGCAGTGGTGTAAAAAGTAGATGTGTTTGGCTATGTTCACCAATTTTGGGAAGTTGCTAAGGATGAGCTAAATTACCTAAACAGAGTTCATAACTAACCAATGACCTTAATTGATCATATACACTCTTCCTTTTTATTTTATTGATCACTGGTTAGTTTTGAACTCCCTTTACCTGGTTACTTAGATCTTAATTAGATTCTTCCCTAAAGTAGTGAACACAGCCGAACCCAGTTGAGTATTTTTACTTTGTACACCTCTACTTCTATGTGATTGTTGTGATCTTTCATTTCAGTTGCCAAGATGCGTTGTTGACCTGGGTGATGCTGTTGCCTGGGTAAATGCCAACACGGGCCTCTTCTGAGATCGGGTACAAGTCCTCACCCCTGAATGATGAGGAAATACAGGGTGCTGTGCAGATGCTCAGAGGCCTCAACTCTAGAGGAAGAACAAGAAGCTCTCTCCCCATTCATGTTTTTGTTTAATAATTTTGAAGACACAGATGCTCAGAGGCCTCAACTCTAGAGGAAGAACAAGAAGCTCTCTCCCCATTCATGTTTTTGTTTAATAATTTTGAAGACACTGAAACATTCATTGATGAAATAGACAAAAGAGGACTTAGTTATAATTTTGAGCTTCTCTGTTAATTATTTTTGTTGATGAGGATACCTATTAGCTGTCTTTAAACCATCAGCTAATGCTGGTTTCCACCCAACAAAAATTACAAGATCCAGAAAACACAATATAGTTTGACGAGACAAGAAACATCAGTTGTTTAGCAAGAGTAAACTGGACAGTGTTTTGGAAGTGTTCACCTGGCTATACAACATGATAGGATGAAACCAATGCCTACAGAATCTGGGCAAAGCTGAATACACAGTACATAAAGAAACAGTTTAGTTTTGTCAGTGTTGGAATGTAATGTTTTGAATATTTGATCGGGTGATTAAATGTTTATCTAACTGGCATATCATTTAATTTTGTATTTTTAGGTTATGCCATTAACTTCATGCTTTTGGACTACATTAATTGACTTTCAGTAATGTCTGTTGTGCTCTTTTGGACCTGTTCTACTTGTAATTTGTAATGTTGTAATGTTATTGAATCAACATTTAAGATAAGGGTTAAATTAGACCTCAGATAATCAATTCCAAGACATGTAACACTTATATTCCTCCCAAAAATGTTTTAAGTCCATAACCACGTCATTACTCTAGAATTAAAAATGTGCTTGTTCCAGGCACCCCCGGAAAAATGAATATTTCTGTAAACAGATATTGACCTGACCTCTACATGATGCAAATTGAAACTTGCCACCTTTCTGCAACAAGCTATAGAAAATTCAACACTTCCAGTTACCAATTTCAACTTTCTAGAACATTGCTGTTAAATTGAACAGTGCAAGTCAAAGGAAGGAGAAACCATTACAATGATTTGTATGAAAACTGGTCAGATCTACACAGCAGAACCCAAAAGACCTTCAGAACAGTTTAGCTGACCCTGAAATTGTTGCTCACAGGTCCACCGCACAATGTACCTTACACAGCATGTTCACATTTGTGTAATATGTTGAATCTATGGAAAATGCATAAATGGTAATCCTGTATAAACTTATGCCAACGGGAGGCCTGTTTCACTTTGTAACATGTAGAGCTCAGATCAACTATATTGTAACTGCAATAAGCAGCATTCTCAACCATCAACCTCCTAATGATGGCCCTCTATTGTATCACATATAACCAAGCAATGGCTGCTCAAAGAAAAACTGACCAAGGCAGGCATAGTGAGTATGACTGTGCATGTGTCTATTATAACTGCACTCAGCTGCTTTCTAAACCACCAGTGTCTCATTCTTGACTGTAACCAAAACATTTAAAACTATTTTTAGAGGCACTTCAGTCTTCAAATTAATATATTTCAGTTGTATGTTATCAAACAGTTTTAATCCTGAAACAAAATACAATTAAATGGTATTTGAGCCGCACACAGCACGACCGCTCAGGTATGGAAGGTTGTGGGGTCTATTTTACACATACCTAAGATATATAATTGTATTTTTTTTACTTATGTATTTTATAAATATATTCAACCAACATATGTAAAAATGTTTCCATTTCCAATGTATTATTTTTGCGAATTGAGGAATTGATACCACTGAGGACAAACAACTATGATAGGTTGCTAGAAAAGTTTTTTTTTTTTTTTTTTACATTTGACAATCTGTTGTGTAATCAGCGATGTCGATCATCTCTGGTTGTAAACTCTGGTGATATTTTTGGTTTTGTCTGAGTAAGCTGACCGGTTTACTGGCTAGCAAACCCACTGAACCCAATTGGCTTAATTGAAAACGTACACTATATGGCCACAATTATGTGGACACCCCTACTAATTATGGAGTTCAGGTGTTTCAGCCACACCCATTGCTCTCAGGTTCATAAAATCCAGCATGTAGCCATGAAATCTCCATAGACAAACATTGGCACTACAATGGGTCATATTGAAGAGCTCTAAATGTGTCACTTTCATAGTTTGCCAAAGTCAGTTCGTGAAATGTCTGCCCTACTAGATTTTCCCCGGTAAACTGTAAGTGCTATAATTGTGAAGTGGAATTGTCTAGGAGCAACAACAGCCCAGCCATTAAGTGGCAGACCACCCAAACTCACAGAGCGGGATCACCAAATGCTGAAGCGTGCAGCATGTACATATAACCTATCATCTGTTGCATCACTCACCAGAGAGTTCCAAACTGCCTCTGGAAGCAACATCAGCACAAGAACTGTGTGTCAGGAGCTTCACAAAATGGGTTTCCTTGACCGAACTGCTGTACACAAGCCTCACATCAGTATGCACAATGCCAAGCGTCAGCTGGAATGGTAAAGCACGCCGCCACTGGACTCTGGAACAGTTGAAACCTGTTTTCTGGAGTGGAGATGAATTACGTTTCACTATTTGGCAGTCTGATGGACTAATCTGGGTGTGGCGGATGCCAGGAGAATGCTACCTAGCAAGAATGCATAGTGCCTATTGTAAAGTTTGGTGGAGGAGGGATAATGGTCTGGGGCTGTGTGTCTGGGTTTGGGCTAGGCCCCTTAGTTCCAGTGAAGGATCATCTTAATGCTACAGGACACAAAAACATTTTTGGGGCCACAGTTTGGGGAAGGCCCTTTCTTGTTCCAGCATAACTGTGCCCCTGTGCACAAAGCGGGGTCCATAAAGACATGGTTCGATGAGGTTGGTGTGGAGGAACTCGAGGGGCCTGCACAGAGCCCTGACTTCAACCCTATTGAGCACCTTTGGGATAAATAGGAACAGTGATTGTGAGCCAGGCCTTCTTGTCCAACATCAGTGCTTGACCTCACAAATGCTCTTTTGGCTGAATGGACAGAAATTCTCACAGTCACTCCAAAATCTTGTGGAAAGCTTCCCAGAAGAGTGCTGGCTATTATAGCTGTAAAGGGGGGGACGACTCCATATTAATGCCCATGGTTTTGGAATGGGATGTCCAACAAACTCATAGGTGTGATGGTCGGGTGTCCTCATACTTCTGGCCATACAGTGTACATGTCTCGCCATTTAATTTTCGTTCAATAGATTTCAATTATTGAACTAAAATCTTCTTGGGGGGAAGGGGTTGCTGTTACTCATGATTTTAATATTTCGTTCTAGATAAGGCCTTGACTGTAATCTGAGAAAGGTAATGAGAATTGACAGTATACAGCTCCGGAAAAAATTAAGAGACCACTGCACCTTTTTCTTTCCTTTCCAACAAAGTAGAAAAGGAAGCTTTTGAGTGAGGAACAGAAGGGTTAAAATTAAGAGACCACTGCAAATTGAACACTTCTGTTTAATTTTTTCCGGGGCTGTATAATGTATGATATCGCTTTGAGGGTGTTGCTATAGTCATCTCTGTAGAGTATATTGGACACGATACATTGATTGACATTGTTATTTGTGTTGCATCTCATCCATTGCTGTGTATTTGACAAAAAATATGGAATTCATATTTGTTTTGGGCTTAGGTCATAAATGTTCCTGCCCATTAGAGCCGTGCAAAGCTCCAAAACTCCATCCAGGCATTGGTCTTAAGACAAATTTAAAAGGTGCAAAGAGCAACATCCACTCCTCTCTGTGACATATTGAAGGGGATATTCTCCATCTCAAACCTTGTTTTTCATATGTTGAAGGACCATGCGCTCAAATCATGCACTTCATAACAAGTGAATGCAACCAGTTGGTAATCAGTGAACAACTTAACTGCTCTCAGAACGCTACTGATAATTCCTTGTAACAGGGCAGGACATGATTACTAATGTTTATGGGCCAGTTGCTTGGTTGGATGCTTTTGGTTTTAAAACGTTATCAACATCAGCTTCCTCTATTACAAAATCAGCTTCCTCTGGTGTTCATTTAGTTCACACAGCAGCTCATCCTCTTCAGTACATGTTCTGACAATCAAATAACACAAAGTTCAGACTCCAGAAACTTCATACTATATATTTTGTTTTGATTGGGTTCACTGTGTTTGGTTATTCCAGAGAGGGCTTTTTTGGTCCACCCTTCCACAGGTCTCATATTTACCTCCATGGTTACTTAGCCTTCTTTTTTGGCCTACCTCCCAGTCCCATTGCAGACAGGGCCTAACTATTTTTGATGGGTGCTTACTTATTCTTATCATTTCCATTTAATTTTCTTATCATTTACAATTGACCAACTATATAATAATTTGCAACATGGAAAGCAGCCACAAAAAAGTGTCTTGATTGGTTTGTTCTTATTTCTTGGCTGTGTCCAGAGCTCTTGGTAGTTACCACTGTCTTTGGCACGCTGGTCTTGATGTGGTTGATCACCATTAACTGTTCTTCTGTCAGTACAGCCACTTACAGAAACAGCTCCCAAATCCCCCGGATCATCTTCTCCAGGTCCAGTCTGGGTGTTACGCATGCAGGTACCCTGTATGTGCATTTGTGTTTTTCCCCCTCCTGCCATTTCCCCAGGTGTCCCTTATGTTCCTGATTGTGCTGGTTGGTATTTCCCACCTGGCAGTCATGAGTGCATCGCCTGACTGCTGTGGTGGACCAATCAGTGGACGCCCATCCTAATTGCACCACCTGTTCCTTTTTCCATTACCCAATCACATCACACATCCCTGGTTTAAAAACCCAGCCAGTTGGTTCTCCCAGAGGGACTCTTTTGCTTTACCCCACATGGACATAGACACTCTTGAGATACATACGCTTATTGATAGACAGACACTTTGTTCATTTATACATCACTCGGTTCAGCACATACATCTCACTTTGTCCTGTTTCATGTGAGTATGTATTGCTGTGGCGTTTTGTTTAGTGTTGTCTAGTCAATTGTTTGCTGTGTGCTGTTTATTCCTTGTTCAACCTGTGTTTTTGTTTGTCCCTGTGTCCCTGGGAAAAGGGGGTTTTAGCAAGTCGCCCTTGGGCATATACAACCCGTAGGAAAACTTTGTCTAAAAACACTAGTTAGACCTGAGTGGACCACGCACTGTATTTTTGTATTGGTTAGTGGTTAGCTAAGCGGGTCTTGAGGCAGGTAAGTTCAGTTTAGGGGTGTTTGCTATATTATTTCATTTCTTGGGTCCAGCTCAGCCCCTTTTCCCTACCCCCTTTACTGTGTTTTTATAATAACCGTTTTGTTTGACGGTAGCTTTGGTTGTCTGTCGTTTGTTCTCACTGTGCCTTTACACTACACTAATTTGCATGAGTTTTGTTATGGGTCTCTGTACCATCCACCCTAGACTGCTAGAGACACAGGGTTTGTAACATTGGGCTTTTTTTAAAGATGCTATTTATGTGAGAGGAAGAGAATGAAAGATGAGGGGCGACAGAGGAAGGGGAGAGTGAAACACAAAGGGAGGGAGAAAAAGAGTGGGTGGAGAGAACGGGAGACAGGGGAGAGTCAGTGGTTCCAAAGAGAGGAACTAGCCAATCCTTAAAGCAAGGAACATCTCTAGGTTTCTACCCTTGGTTCTGACCTTTATGAGTTTTTCCTAGCTACTGTGGAACCATCGATATCATTGCCACTTTTGTTTAGGGTTTTAAATAGCTTTATAAAATACCTTTGATGGATGTATTGATCGTCCCTCCTTCTTTGCTGTATTCCCTTACAAATTACATGCAACATGCCTTTTCTTACTTTTACTCTAAAGTGAGCTTAAAAACACATTTAACTGTCAACATAGAGGACATTCAGGAAAATATTCAGACCACTTGTTACCTGATGACAGCCTTGTTCTAAAATGGATGACTTTTTTTTTTCATCGGTCTACACACAACACCTCATAATGAACATGCGCAAACAGGTTTTAGTAATATCATATTTACATAAGTATTCAGACCCGTTTACTCAGTACTTTGTTAGAGCACCTTTAGCAGTGATTACAGCCTCAAGTCTAATTGGGAATAATGCTAGAAGCCTGATGCGTCTGTATTCAGAGTTTTTTTTTTTTTTTCCCATTCATCTCTGCAGATTATCTCACGATCTCATGGATGGGGAATGTTGTTGCACAGCCATTTTCAGGTTTCTCCAGATATGCTGGGTTCAAGTACAAGCTCTAGCTGGGCCAATTAAGGAGGTTCAGACTCGTCCCGAAGCCGCTCTACGTTGTCTTGGCTGCGGGTTGTTGTCTGATTGGAAGGTAAACCTTCGCCCCTGTCTGAGGTCCTGATTTCTCTGGAGCAGGTTTGCGTTCGTTTTATCAGCTCAGTTCATCTTTCTCACGATCCAGACTAGTCTCCCCAGTCCCTGCTGCCAAGAAACATAACCACAAATTTATGCTGCCGCCACCTGTGTTTTCTCAGGCTGATTTGCTCGTGTTAGGCTTGTGCCAAACATATAGGACTATCGCTTTGCGCTGACCTCTATTTTGATCTCATCAGACCATAGAATCTTCTTCCACTTGGTGTCAGAGTCTGCCAAGTGCATCTGGCAAACTATAGCTGCGATTTGATGTTTGTTTTTGCCACTATCCGATAAATGGCACTTTTGCAAAGCACCCGGGCTATTGTTGCAGTTTGCACAGTGTCTCCTGGCTCATTAGTGGAGTGGCCTTCCTGACCTAACAGCCTGTTCTACACAGTTTCATGGTTCTGCCGTATACTTTCCATTCCTTAATAATGGACTTTCCCTTGCTCCGTAGAATATTCAGTGCTTTGGAACTGTTCTTATATCCTACCCCTTATCAGTGCTTTTGAAGACTCTTATTCTGGATTTGTTTTGAATGTTCCTTCATCTGCGTGATGTAGATTTTATTAGCAATTCCAAATAACCAAATGTGGGACCACCCAGAAGCAAGTCACAAATTATGTAAAACGCCAAACTACATGAATCCTACAACCTACATAAGAAAAAAATATGGAAAAGATAACATTTAGCAGTTCATGTCCTAGTACACTGATAAAGGACCCAAAAGATAATGAGATATAAGATAATATGAGAAATTACTTTTCATATTGAATCAAATGGGATGAGTCATCAGAGTATGTGAAATGTAAGAAATTTACCAAAGAGTTATAGTAGTCACTATAAAACAATCGTCATACTTCATATTATACAATCAGTTAATATACATTTACATCAACCACTGCATTCTCATGCCTACACATAGAACAGGTTTGCAAAATATTATGTTGAAATCACATCATTACATATTTATTTTAGACCATAGTATGGGAATTCAATGGCATTTTTTTTTACTGACCAGTTTACTGACTATCATTTGAGCTAGAATCTTTTTGAGGTTAAACCCACAGAAACATCATATGAGGATACAACCAGGAGCTTATCCGGTCAGTCATTGCTGTCTTGCTGACTGTTGTTCAACATGCTTCTTTAATGTCTGAATTCTGCCACAAGATGGCAATAGATCTATGAATGCTAAGGTGCAAGTTAAGAACCCAGGGACAAAACAAAAAAGTCTACTACATATTTTTTCTGTGGCCCATAATGACCCTAATATTTTTAGCTGGATTTCCATATAAACATTACTTGTTTTTATTATTATTACCTACCAAAAGTCTCTATTCTTAATGTGTACAAGATGTGTACATTGTTCAGTAGTGAAATGGAACTTAAACCCAGAGGTAGTTGTTGTGGATACTGTATGGTTTTCAAAGACCAAAATCGGGAAGTAAATTCATGCTGATAATCAGTATCAGCAGGTTTGACACACACTCAAGCACCAATGTTCCCAATCACTGTATCTGCAGTGTCACAAATTCTAATTTCACAAGGAGGGGAAAAAACCAATTGCATTAATCAACTAACATGCGATGGAGTACATCTGTGTCTAATGCAAATCAAATGGTAACAACAGTCAGATGACACTGAAAATGTTATTCCCAACATTTGATTGATCTTGGAAACTGTGTTCCTGATTCATGCACCACGAGGGACAGATATCCTTGTCCTTTCCCCCCTTGGAAATCAATAATTTCTCCCCCATGTGAGTTCTCTGTTGCCAAGCCTTTCCATTCAGACAGGGTTGGTTATATTATTAGTGATTTCTACAGTACAGAGTAGCACTGCCCAAACATAGACGTCCTGCTGCGCAATGGTACACATGCAGTATTACGGTATAAATAGTTACATTGTCTAAGTGAATGGCACTAGGCAAGTGAATGTGTCATTGTGGCCATAGCCATGGTGAGAGACTGTCCTATCTGTTGATTGCCTAGTTGTCTGGTGTAATGTATTTTTGTGATTCCTTCATACTATATATTTTGTTTTGATTGGGTTCACTGTGTTTGGTTATTCCAGAGAGGGCTTTTTTGGTCCACCCTTCCACAGGTCTCATATTTACCTCCATGGTTACTTAGCCTTCTTTTTTGGCCTACCTCCCAGTCCCATTGCAGACAGGGCCTAACTATTTTTGATCACATTGCAAGCGAAAATCCATCTTCTGAACTTCTCCTTCGATGTCCTTGGAAATTGGTACAAGGAGAGAGGAAACATGGAATCAAGGTAACACAAGGAAATGCAATAGAGATTTACCCTCCTCGTCAGAGGTCACCATCATCCTCAGCCCTGATAGGTCAATAGTTCAGACTGTAGTGGTACTGCTTCAGCTGATTTGAATGGGAAAACCAGCTTCCTGCTTTCCATTTTCATGGGTTTGTCAGACTTTCTTCTAACCCCGAATCACCCATTTGATGACATAATGAAATGTGTATTGCAAAATGTATCATGTTTACCCTCGGTAAACTCAGTCACAAGGAGAGGTCTACACACCCTTTTCACAGTCTCAACCTTTTGCTGCCTTAACAATCTCCAATGGGAATACATTCAATATTTTCCAACTGATTCATACTATTTACTCGAAACCATAATAATAATATTCATACCATATCTATGATATTTTAAGCAAATGTTATTTTAAGCAAATCTCTCGGAAAGCCATTTTGGTGTGTTTAGCATTGGAATCTTAGTAATTGGAATCTGGATCTGATAATGCATTTCAATCAACTTTTCAGCTATGCAATTTCATTTGTCTTTTGAACTTGACCATCTCCCCATCCCTGCTGGTGACAACTCAACATTACAGGGCCGTACAGTATGACAAAACGAATAATAAAAAATGGTCAAATCCAGACCTTCTATTGTGTTTGCAAGAAGGCAGCAATACTAAAAGAACACAGCCAACACATTTACTTTTTATGCTACCTATAAAATAAGAAGACTTGGGTCAAATGCCATATAACACAGAGTGAAAACATCTTTTTAAATATTGTGATGGCAGTCATTATTTAGTGTCACAAGGATATTGGGAGTTTTCAGGATCAAAATAAATATGCAAGAAAGTTGGAAGGAAACCTTCCTTACTCTTGAAGAAAAGTTAGGGTTTTGCATATTGTTATTCCATGTCTGGTTCAGCCTTGGAACTGATTTAAATTTGCCTAGAGAAGGTTGCAATGTTGCTGTAAATCAACGACTTTGAACCGAATTTACTGAGCTTGAGCAATTTGACAAAAGCAATGAAGAAAGTTTTCTGTAAATAGAATCATATTGGCTGCCACGTTACTGAAACAAATATTTTCTCTGGGGTCTGAAGATATACAGTATCTCACAAAAGTGAGTACATCCCTCACAATTTTTGTAAACATTTTATTTCATCTTTTCATGTGACAACACTGAAGAAATGACACTTTGCTACAATGTAAAGTAGTGAGCGTACAGCTTGAATAACGTAAATTTGCTGTCCCCTCAAAATGACACAACACACAGCCATTAATGTCTAAACCGCTGGCAATAAAAGTGAGTACACCTCTAAGTGAAAATGTCCAAATTGGGCCCAAAGTGTCAATATTTTGTGTGGCCACTATTATTTTCCAGCACTGTCTTAACCCTCTTGGGCATGGAGTTCACCAGAGCTTCACAGGTTGCCACTGGAGTCCTCTTCCACTCCTCCATGACGACATCACGGAGCTGGTGGATGTTAGAGACCTTGCGCTCCTCCACCTTCCGTTTGAGGATGCCCCACAGATGCTCAATAGGGTTTAGATCTGGAGACATGCTTGGTCAGTCCATCACCTTTACCCTCAGCTTCTTTAGCAAGGCAGTGGTCGTCTTGGAGATTGTTTGGGTGTCACGGTATGCAGTGGTGGAGAGGAGGAACCAGGCGTAGGCAGAGCGGCAGTCGATGTAACATTTTTAATGGAAAATAAAACACAGAACATACAAAGCACGCCGAAAGGAAACAAAACCGAAAAGAGAACACTCACCACTGACAGGAACATACAGAGACAAGCAACAATAACCGACAAGTGAGGGGAGCAGAGGAGAAACATTTAAACACATACTGATGACTTAATTGGGACCTGGTGTGAGTCACAATTGGAGACAAGACCAATGAAGGAGTTCGGGGTGAGTTCATGAACAATGGGAATCCGGGAAAAGCGGGAGATGACGGAGCTGTCCGTCACCTCACCGTCACATTGGGGTCGTTATCATGTTGGAATACTGCCCTGCGGCCCAGTCTCTGAAGGGAGGGGATCATGCTCTGCTTCAGTATGTCACAGTCCATGTTGGCATTCATGGTTCCCTCAATGAACTGTAGCTCCCCAGTGACGGCAGCACTCATGCAGCCCCAGGCCATGACACTCCCACCACCATGCTTGACTGTAAGCAAGACAAACTGGTCTTTGTACTCCTCACCTGGTTTCCGCCACACACGCTTGACACCATCCAGTACTCCATGTCCTTAGTCTGCTTGTCTTCAGCAAACTGTTTGTGGGCTTTCTTGTGCCTCATCTTTAGAAGAGGCTTCCTTCTGGGACGACAGCCATGCAGGCCAATTTCATGCAGTGTGCAGCGTATGGTCTGACCACTGACAGGCTGACCCCCCACCCCTACAACCTCTGCAGCAATGCTGGCAGCACTCATACGTCCATTTCCCAAAGACAACCTCTGGATATGATGCTGAGAATGTGCACTCAACTTCTTTGGTCAACCATGGTGAGGCCTGTTCTGAGTGGAACCTGTCCTGTTAAACAACTGTATGGTCTTGGCCACTGTACTGCAGCTCAGTTTCAGGGTCTTGGCCATCTTTATGTAGAGCAACAATTCTTTTATTAAGATCCTCAGAGAGTTCTTTACCATGAGATGCCATGTTGAACTTCCAGTGACCGTTATGAGGGAGTGTGAGAGCGAAAACACCAAATTTAACACACCTGCTCCCCATTCACACCCGAGACCTTGTAATACTAACGAGTCACATGACACCGGGGAGGGAAAATGGCTAATTGGGCCCAATTTGGACATTTTCACTTGGGGGTGTACTCACTTTTGTTGCCAGTGGTTTAGACATTAATGGCTGTGTGTTGAGTTATTTTGAGGGGACAGCAAATTTACACTGTTATACAAGCTGTACACTCACTACTTTACATTGTAGCAAAGTGTCATTTCTTCAGTGTTGTCACATGAAAAGATATAATCCAATATTTGCAAAAATGTGAGGGGTGTACTCACTTTTGTGAGATACTGTACATACAGGTGCTGGTCATATAATTAGAATATCATCAAAAAGTTGATTTATTTCAGTAATTCCATTCAAAAAGTGAAACTTGGATATTATATTCATTCATTACACACAGACTGATATATCAAATGTTTATTTCATTTAATTGTGATGATTAAAACTGACAACTAATGAAAATCCCAAATTCAGTATCTCAGAAAATTAGAATATTACTTAAGACCAATACAAAAAAGGATTTTTAGAAATGTTGGCCAACTGAAAAGTATGAACATAAAGAGTTTGAGCATGTACAGCACTCAATACTTAGTTGGGGCTCCTTTTGCCTGAATTACTGCAGCAATACGGCGTGGCATGGAGTCGATCAGTCTGTGGCACTGCTCAGCTGTTATGAGAGCCCAGGTTGCTCTGATAATGGCCTTCAGCTCTTCTGCATTGTTGGGTCTGGTGTATCGCATCTTCCTCTTCACAATACCCCATAGATTTTCTATAGGGTTAAGGTCAGGCGAGTTTGCTGGCCAGTTAAGAACAGGGATACCATGGTCCTTAAACCAGGTACTGGTAGCTTTGGCACTGTGTGCAGGTGCCAAGTCCTGTTGGAAAATGAAATCTGCATCTCCATAAAGTTGGTCAGCAGCACGAAGCATGAAAACTTCCTGGTAGACGGCTGCGTTGACCTTGGAT
>JACXGI010000610.1:24191-50119 GCA_016801175.1 Esox masquinongy
CACATTTTTGTATGGGTTTTGTTTCACAATCCTCTCCAGGGTGCGGTTATCCCTATTGCTTGTACACTTTTTTCTACCACAACTTTTCCTTCCCTTCGCCTCTCTATTAATGTGCTTGGACACAGAGCTCTGTGAACAGCCAGACTCTTTAGCAATGACTTTCTGTGTCTTGCCCTCCTTGTGCAGGGCGTCAATGGTCATCTTTTGGACAGCTGTCAAGTCAGCAGTCTTCCCCATTATTGTGTAGCCTACAGAACTAGACTGAGAGACCATTTAAAGGCCTTTGCAGGTGTTTTGAGTTAATTAGCTGATTAGAGTGTGGCACCAGGTGTCTTCAATATTGTACCTTTTCACAATATTCTAATTTTCTGAGATACTGAATTTGGGGTTTTCATTAGTTGTCAGTTATAATCATCAAAATTAAAAGGAAGAAACACTTGAAATATATCAGTCTGTGTGGAATGAATTTATACATTATACAAGTTTCACTTTTTGAATAGAATTACTGAAATAAATCAACTTTTTGATGATATTCTATTTATATGACCAGCACCTGTACATTTATTTTTGTTCATTTTCTACAATCATTGTTGTTCTTTAACCATGGAGAACGTTATGAAAGTCTGTAAAACAAAAAAAAAAAGATGTGATTTGCTTTTGAGATTAAATATTAAGACTTCAAAAGGCTGCAAAATCTGAAGACTAAGCAAAAGGTTTGAAGACTATCTAGCTATCTTAAGATAAATGCACTTACTGTTAGTCATTCTAGATGAAAGGGTCTGCTAACTGACTGCATTTCATTTACTATCCACTGTATAACTGGTCCTAAAATGTTTCCTTTTATTTTTTGAAACCATTTTGTGCCATTAAATACAATAATCATATTGATATCATTTACATATTAACAAGTGTCTGTCTTAGGAAAAGAAAATATCTCTGGAGTGAAAATATTCTGACAGTGAATCAGAATCTGTGTATCAGAAACAAAGGCCCAGTTCTTGCTTATCGTTCCCCCGATGTTTTCTTTGTTCACTGATTTATTTTCTAAAAATACAGTGTTAAAAACCATAAGCGCCTACTAATTTTCATGTATTCGTCTTGATCATCTTTTCCCAGTCATGTTTTCCAACCCTAGCCCTGACTAAAACTAAGTTACCTACTTTATGTGCTGTATGATCTTGACAGAGACAAGGATTCATTACATTATAATAATTGATTAGTCAAGTTATTTATTGAAGTAAAACAGCAAAGTCATTTCTTTTGGCCCAGGCCCGGCACCACGGGTGGGCGTAAGGGGGCATTGCCCCCTCAGATAGAAACTCGCGCCCCCCCAGGTTTGTTTCCCTATATACACAGCCGATGGATTGGACCGGGTCCGGTTATCACAGTCACACGTTACTATCGGCTTTACATGCGTATATACCGCATCAAAATCTTTCATCTTGGGGTGGGGTGATTAGATTTGCCCCCTCAATTATAAAAAATGCACCCTCAGTCATCTCATCCTGCCGCCGGGCCTGAGTTGGCCTGTCCTGATGTTGCGAACAAAATAAGAAATGTATTAGGGTTAGTGATTTCCTTGGATGAACTTTACATTTTTATGTATCTACTTATAACAAAAGATAACAGTTCCCATAGACTTCCAGTGAAGTGCTGATGCTAGATTACTATTTTTGCATGCAAGTGCATACAAATTATATCCATGGGTTCATCTGAATCTGTGGAAAAAGATATTCTAGCAAAAAATCCTAGCTAAGGAAACTGTACCCTAAATACCTATGTGAATTATTTTCAAAAATGTCCTAATATCCAAATTACAGAGCCACTACATGTAAAGGGAATATAAAACATAAATGAGATAAATAACATGACCCCTATCGAGACACGTATCTTACCTTACATGTCATATCATTTAGGTATGTACGGTTCAAATGCTGTAATTAGTGTGGAAAACATCAGCTGTTTTTAGTTAGCTGGAAAGTAGCTGTGACCTATTGAACTAATCCTATTTGTTTAGCATGGTGATCTGCTACACAGCAGAAAAACAGTAAAACCTGTTTAAGAGGCCTGCTATTGAGTTAAAACGTACCATAAGTTTGTCATGAGTTTGGAGAAGTATTTTTTTCCACTACTTCCATTAAGCTTCTGTGCTGCTTCATCGTGTATTTCAGCAATAAATCGTACTTTCTTGGAGGACAGCAGATTCTTCAGCCAACAACCTCAATGCATCTTCCAAGCTGTCTGTACTTTCTGTAAACTAATGAATTACAAATGGTTCATTTAACATTTTATTCTTTTTAATATTTTACAACACTGAAACTCATAATCAATTCCGTCAATGATTATATTGGTTTGATTATATTGGTTTTATTATATTGGTTTTATTTTTTCAGAAAGATTTTTAAGTATTCAACCACTGTCTATTGGTAGCTCCCAGGAAATTGTCCTAAAAATTACACAATTACCTTACGATTGGCCTCTACCTGTGAACCATTAAAGTTGCTGTTACATTTTCTGGATAATTGATCAGTTTTTGGCCAAAACTCAATTAGTTATGTGTGACGCAAACTTATCGCTGTTCATGCCTCCAGGCACACTGTCCTTACAGTGACAAATGGTGGTGGCATCATCGTGCTGTGGGGATGCTTCTTTCCACTGGGTATCTTTTTTAAAATTAGTGCAAGATAACCTGCTCCAGTCTGCTACAAAACTGAAGCTAGGGAGGAAATTCACCTTTCAGCAGTACAGTCAGTGCTTAATTTGTGCCGGATCCAGCCGGATCAAAATCCAGACTTGGCAACTCTTATTCGGTACCTACTGGGACCTGCACATAATTTGATGGACAGTCTTATTGGTCTTAATAAGTATAAAACATTAGAGTTTGACCAACAAAGTGGTCAAAAATAACAAAAATATATCTAATAGAAAAACAAAACTGCTTATTGCGTAGACACGCCATCCAGTACGCGGCAACAGGGCTGTCAAAAGGGCATGTGTTTACCAGCTGTGGTGGAATATTGATAGTTTGCTAACATTAGACATAATGTCTAAAAGACAATCAGATTTTCCAAAAAATGATCTCTGGTAGTCTTAATGACTATGATCCAATAATTTTGATGTGATGATGTAGTTAGCTAGGCCTATCTATGGATTGGTTGCAATGCTTCAATTATAAAAGAGATGAGTTTGGTTGTTGGCATCCCATAATTTAATAATGTGGGCACAGATATGTTTTGGCAGTGATGACAGTTATGGGTGTGTTTAGGCATTGTATTCATTATATTTATCTTTTCTGCTTGTTTTGCCATTATTTCAGCATGGCGCTGTTGTTATAACTTGTTCAACCCGGCACCTTGTTCCTTCTTAAGATTTACAGAATCTGCATTCACTTTGTAATCCGGGACCTCTAAATTTACAAATTAAGCACTGAGTACAGTGATCCCAAGCACAAGGCTAAAGCAATATTTGAGTGGCTCCAGAACAAAAGGTTGAACTTCCTATGGTGGCCTAGACAAAGTGAGTTTCTATTATTTGAAAATTAAAGTCCACAAGCATCATCCAACCAATTTGAGCAACTTGGAAATCTTGTGCATACCTAATGATGTTATTGTGCAAAAGGTGGCTCTATGAAATATTAATATGCGGGAGTTGAATACTCATGCAAGCAACATATTAAGCTTTTATTTTTCTTACATGTCACCATACAATAATTGATTTTGTGTTGCAGTGTTTCAAAATAAAATTGCAAAAGTTTTAATCTAACATTTGTAATTCAGTAATTCTGAATATTCTTCTATTTTTACAATATTAAAGCATATGGCAGGCAGTGTCTTGAACCTGCAACCTTCAGCTCTACAGCTGAGCACCCAACCAACTGTTCTAAATAGGGAGATATTACATTTAGAAGGGTAAGTAGTGGCCATACCAAGGTTGCTACAGTATTAAATAATTTGCAGAGATTATTGACAAAAAAATATAAATATTTTTTTTTTGACTTTGTATTGCAACAAGATGTCAAAAAGTAGCGCTTGCAATCCACTGTACACAGCAAATTAGCAAAATAATAAAAAAACTAATGGACCAATAGAAAGCTATTCCTAACACTACTGTAATAGGTAAAATCATATTATAGATATGAAAATACATGTATAGCTTACAGAACACAGTCAAAGCTTGACAGAAGAGCTTACTGCTATACATACATGCATTATAAAAGACCTTGCTCTTTGCAAGACACACAGACACACATTTATTTTCAGCTAATGAACATTGAATTATGTGGAAGGCAGCAGGCAAAAAGAGCCATTTCAAACTTGTTCTTCTGTGAGGTTAGTTTGTTTACCCACTGTGCTCGTGATGTTCCATTCACATGCCACAATTTAATCTTTAAATCTCATTATGAGTTCAACTGCTCCATTTCCAGAATAGCATTTTACCAGTCAGTTGATTCCCACCATTTTCAGAGGAGCAAAGTTCTTACACTTTTAAATCTTTCTGTGTCCAAATCCCCTAATTGTTAGTTGTCAACTACAAATCTATACAAATGCTTTTCATTTTTAAGCTTATGTTGAATTTATGTTAAATACAAACACACATTCACACACGTACACAAATTGGTAATCTTGTCAAATCTTGTTCTTGTCTGAACATTCTGATAAACAGAAATGTTAAAAACAAATTAAAGCGACCACCAAAAACATTTTTAGACTCTCTATCCCAACATTACATCACTAACTCTATTTCTCTATTTCTATTGTTTAGCTGTGAAAGTTGTGAAGTTTACATGGCCTTATTTTCACTCTTTTAGTGATTTTCCAAACCCTTTTGTAAAAATTTTTCCACAGTGCCGTGCATTCATGTTTCAATTAGGCTTTTACAACAATAAAAACATGCAAACATGGAATAATAGACAGTGGAATAATGTTTTATTTTTAGACGCAGAGACTTTCTCAGCACTTTCTGATGTCCTGTGTAGCTCAGTTGGTAGAGCATAGTGCACTTGGTGCATAATGTGAGTGCTGTGGGTTCATATCCAATATATACTGATTAGCCAAAATACTGTTTTTGCAGACACGTATTATACCAAGTGCTGAACTAATAAGTCAGGCTGAATAGAGATTCTCCATTGGGCCTGATATTTCCAGGACTAGGCTTAATCTGTTACCCAAAACTGTCCCTAAATGACAAAAGCATGAGCTGGATTCAAGTATTTTATGATATACTCCACAGCTGATGCAGCATTGTAGTAGGCTGACACAGCAAAATGTGCGAACTGCTTTGTTTCTCTAACGAAACAATAACCGCAAAGGCTTTGGGAGACGGACCACAGAAAAAGTGCAAAATTAGGGCCACGTGCAAAAATGGGTGAACTTCCCTTTAGGGGCTTTGATAAATTTTGGGATTATTATGCAGTTCATCTTTAAATGGAAGATGAACTGCATGCTACCGGACAAATGTGCCTGAGTGTCTTGTTGCCGTAGTCATCTCTCGACAGGTTTTTAGGCTTTCCGGACTCAGAAGTGTTGACGCAGCTGGGCAAGGCGTGCTGCGAGTGGTAGGCATACATGTGATACAGCAGGGGAGGTGTTTTTCTGAAAGAGTTTACAGGAGAGACGTACTGCACCATTTGAAAGCATTTACGCAGTTTTCCTACCCAAAGGCGTTTGCCTCTGTTTTCCTTTTTGGTGATATTCGGTGACATTTACGTGAGGATCGGCTCGTGCGGGACAGGACCGCCAGCTGCTTTAGTTTTGACAATGGGGGCTACTGAATCTGCGCCTCAGCGGGAGAATATCAAGTGTGAAGACGAGAACGCAGAGGTGGAAGAGGAGAGTGGGAACCACGTCCAGGATGGCGAGAGTCCTGATGTCAAGGTAACACTGAATTATAGCCTATTGATCTGGTGATAACTTACCCACAGGAAACATTGTTATACTGTGGGTACCGCAAACATTCCATATATTCCGCTGCAGCTATTTCAGGATGTTTTGCTTGAGGATGGTATAGCTGCAGCGGAATATATGGAATGTTTGCCGACAGAGAAGTACATCAACAATCACCACATTGTTACAGTAACGATACATATATGTATATATTTTTTCTGATATAATGATAGGTTTTCATTAGCCTATTTTGATAAGATAAGTAATTCATGTTTCCTGGCATTCAAGTGGAAGGCTTCCAAGTCTAAGCCACAACAGTAAGTGAAGATTCATCTCAACTGTCTGTGAGGTATTGCTGTCGACCGCAGAAGTAAGATTTAGTTGATTGAAATGCCAAAAGTCCCAGTGCCAAATAGTCTTACAATACTTTGAACTTGATATAGTATCTATTTTCCTGGTTTCTAAAGTATTTCACAGGACTCTTATGTATGAGTTAAATAAATTAAATGGCATTGGAAAAATCTAAATATCAAATGCATTAAATCTTTCACAATTGGAAACATTAATGATGTATTATCTCCTATTTCTGAGGCTATTCTAAAAACTTGGAGTCTAGATACTGTGTTTACCTTTTCAGTTGAATCCCACCAATATAAACATTTAGGCTACTAAAGGTAGTGTAAAGGCACTGTAATAAGCCTACTGTAGTATTTAGTAGTGTTTTATTTTACAGCACTTATTATGGGCAATATACTACAAACCCCTGAGATGCCTCATCGCAGTTAGTAAGAAACGATGTAATATTCGTGGGCTCAAACTACTCAGAAAGTCATACGAATCATCATCGTAATTTATGATTCGTATACCACGGGTATGGATTATGGCAGGACATAATGTTTTACTGTTCTAATTTGCTTGGTAACCAGATTATAATTGCAATAATGCATCTTGGGGGTTTGTAATGCATTGCCGATATACCATGCTGAATGCTGTGTCCAGTCATTCTGTGACTTGTCTTGCCTAACAACATCTCTTAGCCTTGGTAGACTAGCCATATACTGTACAGCACCACAATCCCTCATACGTAATTGTTTATATTTACCCTATAGGGTACTCAGTGTATGGTCTATACTTGGCATGTAAAGTTTCTCACTCTTTGTCAGGGCCATCGCAGGAATCCTGGGCCCCTTCACCTACAGAATATTGTTATGTTGAGGCTCTGCCTCCACTGCACTCTGTATGAAGCTACAATGATTATCTACTGTAAGACCTGAAGTTCTGCTGTGGATGAGCTTGAGTATGTTAGCTGGTTTATTGAGGCCTTAAATTTTTCATTAAATAATTTGGTTACTTTTTATAACTTATCCAACGAGGCCATTATAAATGAAAGAGTTTTTTGTAACTGTGTTTTTATAGACATTTCACAGTTTAAGACATATGGGTTTACAACAGATACACAAAAGGGCAGTAGCATGAAGAAAAATGCTAACAGCACAATTAAACAAAACACCAAAGCTTAGTTTGTACAGGGTATAATCATAGTACAGGTAAGCACGTTATGTTAATAGAATCCTTATAGCTCAAAGACTAATACATCAGGTTCCAAGGAATTTAAATAAGGTTCCCAATATTGATCTTAATGAGAATTTTGCATACATGTGAAATACTCCAGTGGTACCCATTCAAATACTATTTTTTGCCACACTTTAATAGATGGGATTTTCTCACTAATCCATTTCATGAGACTGTTGTTCCTCACTGCAAAAGTAAGAATGGTGTAACATTTCTGCTAAGGAGACCTAACAGTAATTAAACCGGGTCCAACTCCAAATCAAACCCTAGGATTGTCTCCATCTCAAAGAAAATTAGAACAGTACCTTTGTAATTTAAAGCACAACCATAAGCAATAGGAATGGGTGCCAGAGGTGTTACATTTAAGAAATTAAGGGGAGAAAGAAGGGGGTTCCTCCCCTGTAAGGTAGAACTGCGAGTCACATCTTCATTCCGGCCTCTGCCCCCGAGCTGCTCCTTGGGAGCCCTTAAATACCTCCCCTGATGAGGTCCCAATGGGTGGCAGCTGTCCAGGGGCAGGCCTTGCTAACTGGCCCTGGAAGGTTCTGGAGCCTGCCAGCCTTCTGGGTTGGTTCTGGGTAGGAGTCGGTGCGGTGCTGATTCAGTGACCAGGGACATGTTTGCACCACAATATATAGCATTTTAATTAATCACCTTTTAATCTTTTAATTTGCAAAGGACAAAATGGAAAAAGATAAAATATAGTATTTTGTTTCTGATTATCAATTCTCTTAAGTGACATTCTTTCTGCATTAAGTAAAATCGTAGGGAAAAAGAACACAGCCCATGGTTTAATGAAATGTTTACTTGCCTTATGGTACAGTACATGCTGTAATAATAATCAACAAATGGCACAGACAAATGATTGAGGATTAACCATGTAAGTGTATACATATAGTTTTAGTTAAAATTGGGCCATTGTTTAATAATTGATTGAAAAACCTTTTCATGAGACTGTAAGAAGTTATAAGTTCTGATACAAGTAGTTGATTTTGTGTCTTTTATTTCATATTTCTAGAGTCTTAGAGCAGTTTGATAATCAAATGTGTCATTTTGGCCAACACGGTTTCAATTTGGCATACATGCTAACAGTTTTGAAAAAGTGAATTCTAATTGGACAAAAGTGCTCAAGCCCTCAAGTTACAACAGTTAAGCTAAACTCGTGTGGTGAGGCACTTATGTTAAATTCTTTAAAAATGAATGGGTACATATTATTAATTTATAAGTCCAAAATCAATATAGCAACTCCTGATTGTCCCTTTAATGTGCATGTGTAGATGCTTCCAGCTTCACCAAATATTGACAAAAAAATACTCATTATTTTTAGGAGAATGTACTACTGCATAGCCATGGGAAGTTGGGGTGCTAGGTGTGCTGTAGCACCCCCTAACGCAGCCTCAGCACCCACTGTAAAGTTTTCAAAATGCGTTTGTTTCTGTCCAACACTGATGCATGTGGGTAGTCCGTTTGTCAATTGGTGAGACACACATCATGTCATCCGATGGGCATGCTTTGTCCCTGCATCGATATCGGTTCAGTTCCACCATGCGACCAACCATTATCAAGATTCCTCATCAAAACGTCTTTCCATGGCCATGACTTGGTTTGCACATTGTTTACAAATAGTTAAGTCATGTTTTTTTTCATAAGTCTGATGTTTGTGTGTGTCTCCTTGTTTTACTATACCTGTAATTCTCAAAAATCCCATAAAATCCCATCAAGGGCAGTAAAACTCCCAAGGGCAAAAATTGTACCTCATAGCACCATTTTGTCAGTAAGGAAAAGGCTATTTTAGGCTCAGGGGTTAGATTTAGGATTAAAGTTACAGTTGGGGTTTACATCTAAGGTAGTGTCGAGGCAATTCCAAATTTTGTCACTGTGGCCTGGTCAATGGTCTGGTTTATGGTTATGAGTTAAGGTTAGGGAAAATAGGATTATATTTTGGTGTATGTTTTTGTCCCTAAAAGGATAGTAAAACATAAAATGTGAATGTCTGTGTGTATACTGTTTTATTATAGGACCACTTAACAGTAGGGATGGATAGAAACATTACAGAGTAAGCAGCAGCTATGGTCCAGACACTTAAGCAAAGTCTCTATACAATTTTTGTATCCCAAATTTACCCATCTAGTTGAATGTAGGTCAAACGTAGTGCACTATGTAAGGAATATGTTAACTAAACAGCTTTCCGGTTCTTTAGCCTGCACACTGCAGATGGACAGTGTTTTAGCTTACTCAATACAGACAGACTCTGTTTTAGTCTACTCACTGCAGAAATGAGGAACCCAGGTGCAATGTTTATTTTGTCCTCATGTATAGCAATATTGGTCCAGAACAGTGCAGCAACATTGAACTTTACTAGAAATACCCTAATTTTCTGTGTCATGAGCAGCATTTTGTTTATTAAAATGTTATTAAAGAATAAGTACCGTATTTTATAACTACTTGGGGACATCAGTCAATTACAAGATCAATATTTCTTTCAGTAATAAAACATTGAATGATTATAAATTTTATAAAGCAATGAAATGATTTTGCTAGAGTAAGCCAGGCCAAATAACTTGTTGGATTAATAACTAGACCAATCTTATTTGGAAGGGTCTAAACCGGAATGTTGGGCAGCTAAACATTCAACATTTTTGTTTTCACCTTCACTTCCTGTCTCAAAGCATTCTGGCACATTCAGTCCACCTATGGCAACCAATTCAACAGAAAAATCTAGTAGTTCTTTCAATCAACTGTATTACAGTTACTCATATTCAAGAGCAAATAATATCTCCAAATAAGATCTGTAAATTAATTGTGAGCATTGAAGGACAACTGAATTATTTTAAAACCTGATTTTAGATGGTTCACACTGTAAGTACTATAGGGAACAAGAGAAACTGTAATCCATGGTTCCGTTTTCTTTAAACATTCATTTTAAACTTTGGCTAACTTGACACTGCTATCTAAAAATTCTATATATTTATATAATAGGAAGGGCTCTAAAATGTCTCCTTCTCTGTTTTAGTTGCTTCAAAAGAATGGACAGGCCTCCGGGCTAAATGAGAAAGCAGAGCAAACTGAGGAGATCAGTGGTTTGTGTGAGGACAGGGTTGTTGCAGAAGGTGAGTCATCTGAATTAGGAAGATAGTTTGTTTTTGTAAAATACTTTTTTATTTTCGGTCTCCTTAAAAATTGTTTCTTAAAGTTGTTACAATGATACGATTATGGTGAACACTTTACAAATGGTATAAAGGGATTTGTAAAAAGTAAAATCATTTATATGATCATTTGTTTGAATCAGGCAATTATCCAAACATTTAACAGTTTTGAGAATGCTCTATTTGTTTTCTCATTGCAGTTGGTGAGACAAATTCATCTATCGTTTCTCAGAAAGAGGAAATTCCGGAGAGGATAGAAACTCTCAGAGAGGAGGTATCACCTCTGGAAAACAAAGACAGTGATGGAAAGGTGTCACCAAATGAAGATGATGAATTATCAACAAACACGGAAAAAGAAGTTAAATTGAATGAAGTCAATAAAAGTTTTAAACATTTCTGTAGTTCAATTGGTCTAAAATTCACCTTAAAAAAAGACTCTGACACAACACCAGAAGTGAGCCCTAAGAAGAGAGAGGCTGAAGGAAGTACTCCAGAGGATATCACTGCAGATAATGCTGAGGAGAATACTGAGCAGAGTACGCCTGAGGATATGACTGATGATACGATTAAAGAATTGTTGGTCGATAAACCAAAAGATCTTGCAGATAATACACTAAAAGAACTTGTTGATGAAAAACAGAGAGAGACAACTGAAGGTATGCCAGAGGAGCCTACTGATAAGCCTCAAAAAGAGCTTTTAGATGATATCCGAGAAATGAAATTCAATGATGCACCATTTGAGGTTGTTAATGACAAACCAGAGGAACCTGCTGATTTTTCTACATTTTGCCCTACATTGACAGACCACACATTTAGGAAATACCTGAATGAAACTACCAAGGAACAGACCCTAGAAATTATAGAACCCAAGGAGGAAAGCACACCTGAAGAACTGGCTAATATAGAGGAAGAGGCAGATGAACCTGCCCCTCCAGTTCCGGTAATTGAAGAAATGTCCCCATTCAAACGTTTTTTCTTAATAGGAAAAAAACACAAGCAGGCCAAACAGGAACCCAAGAAAGATTCCAGTGTGGAACATAAGGAGGATGTCAAGAAAGAACCAAAGACAAAACCCAATGAGGAACCCAAGGAAGAACTCAATGAAGATCCTAACGATGAAATCAAGGAGGAAGTCAAAGAGGATATTATTCCTTCTGTAGAGACAGAAGAACCTGCACCAACTCTTCCAGATGTTGAAGAAGAAATTGTATCTCCAATTAAGAAGTTTTTCACCTCAGGAATCTTCGCTGGTCTTAAGAAAAAGAAAAAGCTTCTAGAAGAGGAAATGTTCAAAGATGAGACTGTTGAGAAGAAACAGGAAATGCAAAGCATTAATAAAACAGAGGGTGTAAACACACCAGAAGAAGCTGAACATGAGCAAGAATCAACAAAAGAGATCAGTCTAGGTGTGGACACAATGCTGGTTGTTGAGAGGGAACAAGATGAGAATGAACTTCAAGAAATTGTGGCCACAACATCAGAGGTAATAACAGATTCCCTGACAGCTAAGACATCCATTGTTTCTAAACTCATGAATGTCTTTAAAACTAGTGACAATCAAGAGGATGTTCTTGAAAAGCAGGCAGATAATAAGGGATTACAGACAATTATCTCAAATGAAGCTGAACGTCTTAGCTCTCAAGAGGATAGTAAAGGTCAAAGAAGTTCTGTCTCTGATAATCTTGAAGACCAGTCGCCATCTTGGGGATTTGTAACAGTAGTAACAAATGAAGCTGAAATCAGTGAAGCTGAACTTCTCAGTTCTGAAGAGAAAACACAAAGCGTGGAAAGGCTTGAACTACAGTGTCATTCTTGGGGATTTGTCACTGTTACAGAGGATTTCCCTGAAGAGGAGACAGTCCCAGAGGTATTACTAAAGACAAATGAGGTTAAACCTCTTAACTCACAAGAGAAAGCTAAAAGCCAAGGAAGTCTAGTCCAGGATATTTTTGATGAGCAGTCTCCTTGGGGTTTCCATACAGTTATCTTAAATGATGTTGAACTTCTTAGCTCACAAGAGAAAGACAAAAACCAAGGAAGTCCACTCAGGAAGCTCTTATCTGGGGCAGGTTTAAAAAAGCTTTCTAGGAAGCGGAAAGGTATGAAATCAGACGAGTTGACCGGGTCTGGTGAGCATGTTGCAGAGGATCTACTGTCATCCACAGAGTCAGCAGAGTGTCAGAGAGGAGATAGTCCTTCTTCTTTGCCTGAAAAAGTTGCAGCAGAGGTAAACATGTCTGCTCAGGTAGGATCAAGTCATGAATCAGATGGCGATGTAACTTCTGATGGTGAAAGGAAGAAGGATGGGACCTGGACTTCCTTAAAAAAACGAATGACACCAAAAAGACATCCCAAAAGATCTTCTGAAAGTGAGGATGATTTAGGACTTGTAGGCTCAAGTGAAGGTGAGAAGTTACTAGAACTTAGCACAGAAGAGCCCAAAAAGAAGGTAGATATATCTGTTTCATGGGAGGCGCTCCTATGTGGATCTGCAAAGAGGAGGGGCATACAAACGTCTGACTCCGAGGAAGAAGCACCCACAAAGGAAGGTGAAACACTAAGTGAACATGGAAACACTGAGTCTCCACTGGACAGTTCTCAGGAGGGAGGTAATGAACGGGAATCTACATGGAAATCCTTTAAAAAGCTGGTCACCTTGAAAAGGAAGGCAAAAACTGAGGAAACTGGCAAAGTTAACTTATCTGAGCAGATGCCGTATGACAGCGAAATCGCCAAAGATGAGTCTTCATTTTCTCTAAAGAAACTCATACCTGGACGCAAAAAGGGAAAGCATGGGAGAAAGCAGGAAACAATTTCTCTCGACGAGGCGGATAAGGATGTTGGATCAGATGATGAGGAGGACTCTGAAACACCAGCAGTGGTCCCTATGTCTGAGTTTGATGCAGAAGAACTTGGAGAGAAACAAAACAATTTAACTGAGGCTGTAATAGAAACTGTATTACACATAATAGAAGATGAAACATTGCCAGATGTCTCTAGTTTGGACATTGAATCTTCCATACCTAAAAACACCCTGTCCACTGATGCCACGAAGGATCAAGCTGAAGACACAGTGAAACAGCTGGATCAATCAACATCCCCAGACTTTGAGGACCCTACAGAATTTATAAGTAAACATCAGCAACTCAGTGATATACCTGAGGAAGGTATAATAGAGGAGACCATTGTCACACAATTGTCTACTGCTGAAGAAGCCACTCGAGATGATACCATAGCAGAGGACCTAATAGAGTTGACATCTGAAGCAGTCACTGCCCCAGAACCTCAAGATGAAGAAACAACAGAAATGGTCTCAGCAGTGTCACAGTTAACAGATGAATCCCCCAAAACATCAGGCAACACAACACCTGTACCACTAGAATACGAGTTAAAGAACACAGAGGTACTTCTGCATGAGGCTGTGGAAACTATTAGTGGAACTTCAACTCTCTTATTGGTAACTACAAAAGACCCACATCTGGAAGCCATAGCCAAATCAGTTTCTTCACAAATATTCAACACACCTAAAGAGATGGAGGCAACCGTTTTAATGGCTCAGGAAAAAAAAGCTTCTCTTAAGATAAGCACAAACGAAGCATCTCAAGAAATAAATGATTATGATGAAAGCCTAGTAACTATGGTAGAATGTCTATCTGAAATCAGTGAGGTAGTACCCACTGAGTTGGCATCTGGAATTACAGAAAAGTTTGATGCTTCAGGGATTGCTACTGATGAGATACAAAAAGCTGAAAATGAATCAATTTCAATTGTGCAAATAGAAACAGAAAAGGACCATCTAATAGAATTGGTAAACAAGTTAGAAGAGGCAAGACCAGAACTTTTAGCCACCGTTAATTCAGAAGAGTGTGTTGCTCAAGTTGAAGGAGAAGTTGTAGAAGAATCTAATCTGCAACCAGATCCAGAAAGCTTGAATGTGTTGGTCACTGACAAACTTATGTTAAGACAGCCTCTCACAAAGGACACTTGTGAAGAACAGAAAGAGGAATTCCTGGATGTTGCCCAGAATGCTGCAGACATTGAAAATGCACCCGTTGTAGAAACAAACACATGTGATGTTCAAGATGTCACAGGTGCAATTCCTGATGTTCCATTGTCAGAACTGTCTGATGTTCTAGAATCTGTGATTGCTATAGTGGCACCAGTTGAATCCACACAGAAAATGGATCCTGTGGGTCCTCTAAGACCAGTCGAAGAGATAAGACCAGTACATGTTGCCGTAGTAAATTCAGAAGTGAGTGTAGCTCAGGTTCAAGGGAAGGTTGTAGCAGCAGACAATCCACAGCCTGATACAGAAAGTCCAAAAGTGTCAGTCACAGAAAAATATATCTTCATACAGCCTCTTACGGAGGTCATTGTTGAAGAAGAGAAAGAGGAGCTCATGGATGATGTGCAGAATGCTGCAGAAATTAAGAATGCACCAATTGCAGAAAAAATTAGATGTGCAGTTCAAGATGTCACAGCTGCAATGCCTGACATTTCAATCTTAGGTCCATCTGACTGTACTGAAAGTTTGACTGCCATAATGGCTCCTGAAATAGAATTCCCAAAGAAATTGGATCCTGTGGGTTTGATGGTTGAAGCAGAGGACATGGTTGTGATGAAGAATGTGACATCAGCACAGTTTGTTGATGACCATGCACTCCAAGTACAAGTGATGGATGCACAGCTAAAGTCAGTTGAAGAAATTGTTAAGACAGCCCTACAAGTGGGTTCAACGGATGTCAATGTTAAAGAGATTCTTGTTCAAGAGATGGAACCTGAGTTTGAATCAGCTGAAGCAAATGTTGCAACAATTCTTGAGGTCAGCTCAAGTGATGATCAAGTGATTACAGTACAAATGACAGACGCAGAACTAAAGTCTGCTCAAGTAATTGTTGATAATGTCCTTGAAGTGGGCTCAACAAATGTCAGTGATCAAGAGATTCTAGGAAAAGAGGTGGACGGTGAGATTAAATTAGCTAATGCAAATATTGAAACAATCCTTGAGGTAAGCTCAAGTGATGGTCATGAAATTACAGTAAAGATGGCAGATCCAGAGCTAAAGTCTGCTCAAGTAATTGCTGATAATGTCCTTGAAGTGGGCTCAACGGACGTCAATGATCAAGAAATTCTACAAAAAGAGGTGGATGCTGAGATTGAATTGGCTGAAGCAAATATTGAGACAACCCTTGAGGTAAGCTCAAGTGATGGTCATGAAATAACAGTAAAGGTGGCAGATCCAGAGCTAAAGTCTGCTCAAGTAATTGTTGACACTTCGCACAAAGTGGGCTCAACTGACATAAATAATCACTTGGTTGTAGTACAACAGATGGACTCTGAGATTGAATTGGCTGAAGCAAATGTTGCAACAATTCTTGAGGTTGGGTCAAGTGATGATCAAGAGATTACAGTACAAATGACAGATGCACAACTAAAGTCTGCTCAAGTAATTGTTGATAATGTCCTTGAAGTGGGCTCAACGGATGTCAATGATCAAGAAATTCTACAAAAAGAGGTGGATGCTGGGATTGAATTGGCTGAAGCAAATATTGAGACAATCCTTGAGGTCAGCTCAAGTGATGGTCGTGAAATTACAGTAAAGGTAGCAGATCCAGAGCTAAAGTCTACTCAAGTAATTGTTGACACTTCGCTCAAAGTGGGCTCAACAGATATAAATGATCACTCGATTGTAGTACAAAAGATGGACGCTGAGATTGAATTGGCTGAAGCCAATGTTTACACAAACCTTGAAGTAAGCTCAAGTGATGGTCCTGAAATTACAGTAAAGGCAGCAGATCCAGAGCTAAATTCTGCTCAAGTAATTGAAGTAATTGTTGACACTTTGTTCAAAGTGGACTCAACTGATGTAAGTGATCACTCAATTGTAGTACAACAGATGGACTCTGAGATTGGATTGGCTGAAGCAAATGTTGCAACAATTCTTGAGGTCGGATCAAGTGATGATCAAGAGATTACAGTACAAGTGACAGATGCACAACTAAAGTCTGCTCAAGTAATTGTTGATAATGTCCTTGAAGTGGGCTCAACAGATGTCAGTGATCGAGAAATTCTACAAAAAGAGGTGGATGCTGGGATTGAATTGGCTGAAGCAAATATTGAGACAACCCTTGAGGTCAGCTCAAGTGATGGTCATGAAAGAACAGTAAAGGCAGCAGATCCAGAGCTAAAGTCTGCTCAAGTCATTGTTAACACTTCGCACAAAGTGGACTCCACTGATGTCAGTGATCAAGAGATTCTAGTAAAAGAGTTGGATGGCAAAATTGAACTGGCTGAAGCAAATATTGAGACAACCCTTGAGGTCAGCTCAAGTGATGGTCATGAAATAACAGTAAAGGTGGCAGATCCAGAGCTAAAGTCTGCTCAAGTAATTGTTAACACTTCGCTCAAAGTGGACTCCACTGATGTCAGTGATCAAGAGTTTCTAGTAAAAGAGGTGGACGGCAAGATTGAATTGGCTGAAGCAAATATTGAGACAACCCCTGAGTTAAGCTCAAGTGATGATCATGAAATTGCAGTTAAGGCAGCAGATCCAGAGCTAATGTCTACTCAAGAAATTGTTGACAATTCGCTCAAAGTGGGCTCAACTGATGTAAATGATCACTCGATTGTAGTACAACAGATGGACTCTGAGATTGAATTGGCTGAAGCAAATGCTGCGACAATTCCTGAGGCCGGCTCAAGTGATGATCAAAAGATTACAGTACAAATGACAGATGCAGAACTAAAGTCTGCTCAAGTAATTGTTGATAATATCCTTGAAGTGGGCCCAACTGATGTCAGTGATCAAGACATTCTAGTAAAAGAGGTGGACAGCGAGATTGAATTGGCCAAAGCAAATATTGAGACCGCCCTTGACGTAAGCTCAAGTGATGGTCATGAAATTACAATAAAGGTGTCAGATCCAGAGCTAAAGTCGGCTCAAGTAATTGTTAACACTTCGCTCAAAGCTAACTCCACTGATGTCAGTGATCACTCGATTGTAGTACAACAGAAGGGCTCTGAGATTGAATTGGCTGAAGCAAATGTTGCATCAATTCTTGAGGTTCGGTCAAGTGATGATCAAGAGATTACAGTACAAATGTCAGATGCAGAACTAAAGTCTGCTCAAGTAATTGTTGAAAATGTCCTTGAAGTGGGCTCAACGAATGTCAGTGATCAAGAAATTCTACAAAAAGAGGTGGATGCTGAGATTGAATTGGCTGAAGCAAATATTGAGACAACCCTTGAGGTCAGCTCAAGTGATGGTCATGAAATAACAGTGAAGGTGGCAGATCCAGAGCTAAAGTCTGCTCAAGTCATTGTTAACACTTCTCTCAAAGTGGACTCCACTGATGTCAGTGATCAAGAGATTCTAGTAAAAGAGGTGTACAGCAAGATTGAATTAGTTGAAGCAAATATTCAGACAACCCTTGACGTAAGCTCAAGTGATGGTCATGGTCATGAAATTACAGTAAAGGCGGCAGATCCAGAGCTAAACTCTACTCAAGTAATTGTTGACACTTCGCTCAAAGTTGGCTCAACTGATGTAAATGATCACTCGATTATAGTACAAAAGATGGACACTGAGATTGAATTGGCTGAAGCCAATGTTGACACAAATCTTGAGGTAAGCTCAAGTGATGGTCCTGAAATTACAGTAAAGGCAGCAGATCCAGAGCTAAATTATGCTCAAGTAATTGAAGTAATTGTTGACACTTCTCTCAAAGTGGACTCAACTGATGTAAGTGATCACTCGATTGTAGTACAACAGAAGGACTCTGAGATTGAATTGGATGAAGCAAATGTTGCGACAATTCTTGAGGTCAGCTCAAGTGAAGGTCATGAAATTGCAGTACAAGTGGTAGATGCAGAGCTAACAGCTGCTCAAGTAATTGTTGATAATGTGCTCAAAGTGGACTCAACTGATGTCAGTGATCATGCGATTATAGTACAAGAGATGGACGCTGAGATTAAATCAGCAGAAGAAAATGTTAAAACAGCCCTTGAAGTGGGCCCAAATGATGATCAAGCAATTACAATACAAGTGAGAGATCCAGAGCTAAAGTATTCTCAAGTAATTGTTGATAATGTTCTTGAAGTGGGCTCAACTGATGTCAATAGTCATAAAATTGTAGTGCAACAGATGGATGTTGAAATTAAATCAGCTGAAGAAAATTTAGAGACAACCCTGGAAGTGTGCTCCAGGGTTCAGCTCCAAGATCACGAGATTACAGTACAAGTGGCGGATGCAGAGTTAATGTCAGCTCATGCAATTGTTGATAATATGCTTGAAGTGGGCTCAACCAATGTTACTGATCATGAAATCCTAGTACAAGACAAGGATGTAGAGAGTAAATCAGCCGAAGCAACTGCTGATGCAGTGCTTGAGGTTGTCTTAACTGATGTCAAGGGTCACGAGATACAAATACTTGTGACTGATGCAAATGCTGAGTTGAGGTCAGCGGAAGATATTGTGGAAACAGTACATGAAGTGATTTCCTCAACGAAAGCTAAAGAAGTCATAGAATTATGTGATAAAATGGAGGAAAGAAAGGTTTTTAATGCCAGTGAAGAGATTGTGGAAGACATATTTGAAGAGGCAATTATAACTCAAGAAATCTTCCAGCATGTACAGCCAAACTCATCAGAAGCTGCCACTAATGGTGTACTCCAGTCAAGAAAAAAGTCTGAAGTTGAATTAACAAGCGAAGCAGAAGGTTCTAAACCACCAGAGAGTAAACATGTAATTGCAGTTACAACTTGTCAAGGACATCAGTTTGTAGATGCACAGGTGCAAAAGAACATTAATTTATTTGAAAACTATTTAGAGCTTAATACTATGGTAAATAAGCAAGAACCTTCAGACAAAGAAAATGATCTCCCAACTGCTGTTCAAGTTGATATTTGTGAAGATAGAACATTTACAGTGTCCAATTCTGAGGTTGACAAAGTACCACATGACTCAGTTCCAAATACCTTTACAAAGTCCTGTTCACAAGAAGATGTGCAAGAAGTTCATGGACAAGAGGCTGAATGTATTCATGCTTTTGAAGTAGATCGAGCCGCTGATGATTCAGACTCTATTGGGGAGCAAAAAAAGGATCTGTTGGGAATGGTAGTTGAATCAGCAAAGGAATCAGTAGAATCATTTGAAAAGAGATTATCTATTGAATCCCATGTCCATATTCATCTCCACATTCAACCCAGAGACGCTGGAGTGGTGACCGCGGGGTTGGATTTATCACCTCTTGCTATTTGGCCACCACCAAGTACTACTGCAGAAGATTCATCAAAAACTGACTGTGTTCCTAAAGAATCAACCGAAAGTACTCAATTTTGTGAAGTTAGTAAAAATGAGCAAAACATTTACGCTGCCGCTTCTGTCCCACTACATATCCCTCCGGCACCACTAGACATGCCTCCTGCCCCACTACATACTCAGCCTGAACCAGCGCTGTGCACCATAAACCCTGAAATAGAACAGGTAATGACTAATGTTATAGAGTCAATCCAACACATAGAGGATGAGAATGACCAAGAAGTGTGGCAGGATGCTGAGGAAGATTTTGGCACTGTAAAATCCGATGTCTTTGAAGTTCCAAGCAACAAAACAGATGATGGTGCAGAGGAAACACTGCAAAACATTGAAGAGATATTTGATATTGCACTTGAGCGTCAAAGCTTTCTGTCCGGAGGGGGAATCTAATAAGACTGTAAACAGTCCAGCAAACTGATGTTTCATGACCTGGTAAGTCTGTTCCTTAAGTATATTATCATTTTACTGTGGATTTAAAGGAGAATATCACTACAGTATTTTCAACTTGATGTTAGATGTTATTTACATCCATAAATTGTGAATAGATACGTAGTCCCCCATTGTAGGAAACTAAAAGTAGGGGAAAAAATTTACTTTATCATTGGGGACCCCAAAAAGCAATTCTTTTGTCACTGCTGGATAAAAAAAAATATTGTGGCAAGTTTAAGACATCTCAAAGTCACCTAAATCCTCAACTCCATATTGGTTTGGCTGAAAGTAACAGAAAAGGACCTAGGGTCTAACCATAGAGGGCGAATAAAATGTATTTAGCCCCCATTGTATTTACAATAATGTTGCTGGCATCGTAAATGTTTGAATTGTGTCAGTCATGATTAGGCTATACTGTAGCCAACTTGAAACAGCCAACCAAGGATTGTTAAAGTACAACTAAGAGACAAATCAGAACCATTAACAGATATTTTGACCTTCTTTAAGCTACACCTTGTACTTGAAAATAGTCAAAGGTAGCTTCACAAAATAACAAATCATGCAAAATCAGGTAGACTACAGTCTACACAACATAAGCAGCCATCTCACACACAAGAGGCTTTTTCTGGTAGAGACGTCACTAAAAGAACCATCATGTAAATCAAAATTGCAGTGCATTTTGTGGATGCCATTCAAAAATGCTTTACAGGGAAGAACATTGTAGTAAGTCACCACAACAGACATGTCATTGTTTTGTGGTGTAAAATTGAATTAATGTGTATCATTTTGAAACAAGAAAAGGCAGACTTTAATTTGAAATACAATATCCACATTATCAACAATACAAAAAAAAAATCTGGGGCTATAACCCAGACAAAAAATTATTTAAATCATCACAGCGTATTTTACTTCATAGTGATACCTTTCTAAATATGGCTATATATAATTTTCTGCTTTATTGAAATATATATTTAATTATATTCTTAAATGATCTGGGTATGTCTGACTATAACTGACTATAACAAGGGGACATATATGTGTATTTCTACTACAGTATATTAACAAGCCAGTTTATGCCATTGCAGTATAGCCATTAGCTAGGCGCCAGTACTAAGGCCAAATTCCCTTTCAAGGTGCTATAGCAACAGATGAAGCTGTACAATACATTGTAAAGTAATCATAACCACCTTGGAGCAACTGCGTGGTTTTATGAAATTTTGTAATAATTGACATTGTTTTCAGTACCCTTTGAAAAAACATCAGATTTTTGCCGTTTTGGGATTCTCCTTTCAGTACTAGGTTTTTACTGAAGTAATGTCCTCCTGAATTCTTTTCTAGGTATAGTTTTAATAAATTTAAATGAGGGCTGGATTTCAAGAGAACTCTTGAAAGACAAGATTGATGTCCATACATGAAGGATGACCTAACACAATCAATTGAGGTGAAATAGAAGGCATAAATTTTCAAGCAAATGTTTGCATCTTGAGACATTTTTCAGCTTTTTGAATACATTAATATTGCAGTGCTATTGAATCAAATCTCAAATGTATAATAATTTACAAAAAATGTGTTAAGGAACCGTGTTACATTATCTAAAATGTACAGGATTACAAATGTAAAATTTGATCCTGTTTGTTATTTGAACACAGAGTCAAAATCAATTATTGTATGGTGACATTGGGTATACGTTGGGTAAAATTTATAAGAAAAAAAATAATAATATTGTTTAATTTTACATTTTTCATATTGTTTGCACGAGTATTCTTCCCCAGTGCTGTGGAAGCACCCAGTTTACAGATCCCTGAAGGACACTGTTTCTTTACCATTGGCGTCAACTTGTGAACCATTCATTTTACAGTTACATTTTCTGGATAAAAAACCCACAGTAAAAGGATTATTTACCTGTGAATGTTGGAGTGGCTCAAGAACAAAAAGGTCGATGTCCCACAAAGGCCCAGTCAAAGTACTGATGCCAATCCCATTGAGAACCTATGGCCCTTTTTGAAAATTGCTGTCCACAAGCGTTGTCCAACCAACCTCAACAACCTGGAGCAAATCTGCCACGAAGAATGGGTCAAAATCACTCTGTATTATTATTATTTTTTTTGCAAAGTGGGTACATACTTACCAAAAGGTTTAAAGCTGTAATTGTTGTGAAAGGTAGGTCTACAAAATAATAATGTGTAGTGGCTGAATATGTATGCATGCAACACATTTCAGTTCTTACAAATACTTTCTGACATAAAACCTGTGTCACCTTACAATAATTGATTTTGAGTGTGTTTTAAAATATCAGAATTTCAATGTACCTTTTCTAATTCAGTAAAAGGAGAGAATTGGTCAGAGGGTTGAATACATTTGCAAGGCACTGTATATCATATTTATGTTTTAATGTTAAGAAAATGTTGTTCCCTCCCTTTGCATCAGATATTTGTATTACACAGAGTGTGCATATATTCATCAGACTGTACCTTTCTTTAGTGTTCATGTAATTTGTGGTTTGAACAGTAGCTTAACATTTCTTTTTATCAACATTTAAGACTAACTTACTGCTTACTAAAAGATACAAGTAAACTGTGATTAGATATGCAGTTATGTAAAAAGATTTGACCAATCTTACTGTATATCACCATTTTCTGACAGACAGTAAATTGCACATTCCAGTAGCAATGTAAGTTGCATGTAAGTGACATAAATCATTCCTATAAATTGTATCATCAATCTTCATTATCTCATTATGTGGATGAACTACTGTATGCAAAGCTTGCAAATGCACTGCAGTGGTCATTTGAGAACAACGTACTAAAATAATTCTTATTTTATCTGAAAGACAAACCTTTATTGGCATTTTGTAATATGTTAACAGTGGATTGCATAAGTATTTACTGGATGTTTTCACATTCTACAATGTCAAAGAGAAAATATATCTAAAAATGTTTTAAAATTAATACACAATTAATTACTAAAATATAGCCATTGTGTAAGTATTCATCTCTTTGGTTAAGGAAAGCCTAAATTTATTGAGTCAAATCTGCCTTAAAACTCATTTCAGAAAAACGGACTGTGTGTGAAATTTTTACATTTGAAATGACCAGTACACCATACATAAGGTCCCACAGTCAAGTATTGAAACCTGATTCAGCAACAAAGTCTAGTGAGCGGTTTTGAAAATCTCAAAGAAGGGTAGTGAATGGTAGATGGTTAACAATAAAATATATGATATTTTGTAAATCTTTAAGCATGGCGAAGTTAATAATTATGTAATGGAGGATGTACTTAACGATTCAACAATCCAGACACATCAAATATACATTAATCCTTCTGATCTGGGCTGCAGGATAGAACAGAAACTGCTCAAGGATGTCACCATTGGTGATTTTACACAGCAATAGCACAGTAGCACAGTTAAATCGTTGTTGAGGGAATAGTTCAACCACATGGTAGTGACTGTGAGATAATGACCTAAATGACAGAGTAAAAATAGTGCACATATACTGAATAAAAGAGAAAAATATTCAAAAGCATACATATTATATGCAACAAGGCACTAACAAAACACTCAAAGGAAACAAATTGTAAAAGGAATACACTTTTGGCCAAAATGCAAAGCCTTAAATTCGGGACAAATCCAAAACAACACATTATGGATTAACTGCCTCCTTACAAGCATGATGGTGGCTGGGGAGCCAAGTCTGGGGAGCTTTTCAGAAAAAGAAACATGATGCAGAAAAGCACAGGCAAAACCCAAATGGAAAACGTGCTACAGTCTGTTTTACAACAGTCACTGAGTGAGGAATTCACCTTTCAGCAAAAAAGGTGAATTTAACTCAAGGCCAACACTGGAGTTATAGTGACTTGACAAGTTCCAGATTTGACTCATGTCTATTTTAGAATCTATGGCAAAAAGTAAAAATTGCTGTGTTGTTATGATCCCCAGCCCCTTCACAGAGCCTGAATAGTTTTGGAAAGAATAATGGAAAAAATATTACACAAATGAGACTTACCCAAGAAAACTCACAAAAGGTCAAAGGTGTCTCCAACATTGCCTGCCATTTTTATTTTTTAACTGCAATTAAAAAATATTTTGTGGAGATTATTGGCCAAAAGGGGGAAATTACTTATGCATTCCACTGTGTAACTATATTTTAAAAAGTCACACAGTGGCTTTACTTGTCTTTAATAAAGGTTACGATTGTAAAACTACAGCAAAATATGGCCTTATATAATGCTTATGCAATGATGCACTTGTTTTTACTCCGTAATTTTATTTGAATATATGCATTGTTTTTTGAGAGAATGTGGTGGTGAGTGTGTGTCTGAAGATTTTGGATTTGCTTGTTTTAATCATTTTTTGTTGAATTTTTGTAACAATTATGTTAACCTGATTACCTATGTAGAAATGTTATATTCTTGTTTATCTTAAAATATAATATTAACCAATAATTAAATGCAAAACATATGTTGCATTGAAAAATGTATATTTCTAAGCTGCAAATTGAATAAATGCAAATCTTTTTATGTGGTCTTGAAAATAAGCTTTGAGGACTTTAAGTGTCGGTATATATATACCTGAATGTAGTCAAGTCCAAAATGATTGCTACCTTTGATAAAGATGAGCAAGAAGACTTGCAAATTTTATTTTCATACAATTTTCTTTAGCAAATTATTGGTTTTTCCTTTCTAAATAAATATGGCTAATGCATATTGTTTTTATATAACCAACCTTACAAGGATAATGGCACTGTTGTTATTTTCCATTTAACAGAATATGCAAATCCTTCACATCCATAGTTATGTAGTGCCCACAGGTTAGCCATTGCAAAAAAAATTATTTTGTGATCAATCAACAATTCGTTAGTGGATTTTAATCTTGCAGATCCACTTTTCAGCAACTTTTAGCGTTCCGGTTCCAGGTAAAGTTTTAGCAAAATGTCCTGGTTCCAGGTATATCATTATGATATTGAGATTATCAAACAGCCCCAGAACATAAAATAGCCACAACATTATTTTAGAGTATACTGGTAAATTGAGTTGAACATTTCTTAAACTACAATTGGCCACAACCCATAGGAAGCATTATTTATTTTAAATAATAAAGCAAAATTATTTCTACACATCATCATATTATTAATTTTGACTTTATGTATTTCAATAACATTAAGATTGAAACATTTAATTTTCCCCCAAAACAATATCAAATGAGTACAGTGGCCTAGAAATATTATTTGATCATATTGTGCGTTACCTGTAACTATTCCGTAATTTTTTTTAAAGTTAGAAAAACTCTAGTGCCAAAAACATATTTGCTACAATACTTCAGTACCGAATCTGTCAAGAGCACAGATGTCAAACACATAGGTCTGGCGCCACATTGACCCTCTAGCCCCGGCAGTTTTGTTTCCCCATTATCACTGCAAATGGTATATGAATTAGATATGCACCTTCAGTCATTTCATCCTGTGGGCGGGGCTGCAATGTTTGCTGGTTTTCATGCCTCCCTGTTTGATTGATAAAGGTCAATGTTTAGGAATGGCCTAGATTTGTATTACACTGAAATTAAAGGAAAAGACAAAAATCAGCAAA
>JACXGI010000610.1:50219-116154 GCA_016801175.1 Esox masquinongy
AATTTAGGCATTGATTTTGAAAATATGACTGATCACGCAAAAAATCCTTTTATTTAAGGATAGTGATCATATGAAGCCATTTATTATCACATAGTTGTATGGCTCCTTTTAACACCCCCCCCCCCCCACCACCACCACACAATTACTACAATACACACACAGTAAACACAATCAACAACCAAGGATCACAAACAGGGATCTACAGAGGACTGCAGGCAAAGGGGTTAGGAGTAGGGCGGTGCCAGCGGTCTGCCAAATCAAAGAAATAATACCAAAAGGGCCCTTCCCTACTCCTGCCTGTCATAAACTACTTCCCTAGCACTTACCTCACTGCTACAAAACACTGGGCAACAGCCGCTGGCTACTAAACTGGTGGATATAACAGCAGGTTACCTACAGGTGGTACAGTATGTAAACCCCGGGGCATCTTACTTAGCCCTACTCCTCAGGGGTCTGGGATAAGGATTACAGTTACACAGGTTACATGGCAGGTATCAAACACAAATGAATCACACACTAATCACTACACAATGGAAGTAATCGCAATATACCGGCTGCTTCTGTCTTGTGTTACATCATCAATACACACTAGTGACCCAGTGCCATTGGAAGCCACGTATGCCCATGCCATCACACTGCCTCCACCGTGTTTTACAGATGATGTGGTATGCTTTGGATCATGTGAAAAAAAATCTCAAAAAACGATTTGGATAAGTGAACACACGCCTTAAAAAATTGCAAACTTGCTGGAGGTATAACCAACCAGCTTCCAGATCAAGCTAATTGGCTTCCCTCTGACATCAACTGTAGTGACTTTGATTAGCTCAGAATGAAAGCAGTTGTTCATAGAGGGCCACTGTTTAGTAGTGCAATTCAAAGCAAAGAATCCACTATGGGCAGAGAGTTGCTTTTGAAAGATCTACAAGTTCAACTTAAGTAAAGGCACAAGTCAGGGGATGGATATAAAAAAGATTTCAAAGAGGCTTTGTCTATCCCTTGGGGCATAGTGAAGACCATTATTAAGAAGTGGAAGTCGTATGGCACCACCCAGACCCTGTATAGATCAGGCTGTCCCCCTAAACTGAATGACCGGGCAAGGAGACACTGATCAGAGAGGCTACCAAGAAGCCAGTGGCTACTTTGAAGGAGATTCAGGTCATTATGGCAAAGACTGGTCAATGTCTGCATGTTTGGTCCCTATGGGAAGGTGGCACTTGGATATTGAGGGTTTACTGTATTTGAATAAATCTGGAAAAACATGTTTTAATTTCAGGGTGTAATTAAGGCAATAAAACGTGGACATTCTGAAAATGGGTGGTTACTTTCTATAGCCACTGTATATATGGATCTTCTGAGAGATTATTTAACTCTTTCAAGTAATTCTTTTTCTGAGCATTAGTATAAAATAACTTAAAATTTTAGGCTTTCAATAAAAATACATATTTTTATTATTTAATTTTATATAGCCTGTTTTGAAAATCTTTATCAAAGGTGCAAACATTTTTTTACCAGAATGTAGATATGGGTTACTTCCAAAGTGGCCCTGCCAGTCAGCTGTTTACATTTGTCTTGAATGACCACTACGCCTCTCAGAGACCTTCTTACGGATGACTTATGGTAGTGTCTGTATGTTTCAACCTAAATTCAATACACCAAGACATGAACGGACAATAAAAATGCATGGGCTTCTGAATTTAAGTTTATTCCACTTTATTTTATAAATTAAACACACAACCAACTTTATACTGGTGATGAAAACCAAATGTAATTGCTTTAGATATTTATGGATCCCATGGTAAAAGTGAATACCATTTGGTAAGAACATATACATATTGCTCTCTTCTAAATGACTTAAGCAATAGGCTCGGCTTCTTACAGATACATCATTGGGATTATGAGAAATCAGATTTTTTATTGTAATCAAATAGCAGTTTTCCAGAATGAAGACATCAACGGAAATGTAGGTTTGAAAGAAATTACTACTTACATTGAGTCAATTCAGATAATTTGAGGTTTCAACAATTTCAACAACCTTAACAAAACCGTTTAAAAGACACACAAAAAACATTTATTTAGCCATACATTTTTGAGCAGCATACTAACACAAATTCAACAGTCCCACAGTGAGCCATTTCTTCACTGGATTGGCTATCATTTGTTGAACCGATGCTGGTAATTTGCTTAAAGATTAACGTTTCTCATCTCTTTTTGCATCTTTTCATCCAAGAGAAGTGATGTTTCTCAATTCACTTAAAGTCTCTGTCTTTCCATTATAAATGAATTAACTGCTACATTTTATCCCACTCCATCACTGCTTCCCAGTAGCAAGCCATAACTGCATTTTTTGACTCCAAAAGTAAGTCTTTTGGAGTCAAATACTACCCTTTTTCAAGTCCTGTTATGATCATGATGCACTTAGAAAAATAGATATCTTGTCACTGTTCTTTAATTTATTTGTCTTTCACTAGTCACTGAAGCCGCTCTTCAGAAGATCACTCTGCCAAGTTCAAACATCACCTGAAGTTCAAAGGAAATAAAACCCCAATGGTTGTATTCAATTTTTTTTTCATTTTAATGCTTTAAGACATAATTAACATCATAATGTCAACCATTGATCACAAGAACATTAGCCTTATATAAGTGGAGGGGGCTGTGTCATAGTTTCTCACCTCAATTGCGATGAGGACGACTATCATCCACTCCAGCCTCAAGCTGTGCTTCTCACTCAGGTGGTTCCTCATCAGGTCTGCCAGCTCAGTGCAGTGCTGCAGTTTCTCATTCACTACCTGAAAAAGAATACGATGACTGGAAACTGTAGGCCCGACTTATGCAAGTGGATTTAGAGAAACAATAAGAACTAGAGTCATGACAATAATGTTCACGTTTTGCTGCGTAAGTGGAATACATCCCAGATGAAACAACGTATTTTGCATTTGCCATGTTCCCTTTGAGTCACACTTAGATTTAATGAAAGACAGCCTCCTACCTTGACCCGGCGGTTGATGTTGAGGAACTGACAAGTCTTATCATACAGCATCTCCAGGTTCTCTCTGTCCCAGTAAAAGTCAGGTGTAATCAGCAGGTCAGAGCTCAGGTTGATACAGTGCCTGGAGTAACAAGACATGACATTAAGAAAAATAGCCCAATTTAAAATGGATGACTTCCTGCTAATTGATTCTAGTTACTCCAGCTGAAATGAACAAACAATGCTCAATATTTAACCTGATTTGGCTACTTTCAGCCAGCTTAACTTACCTCAAGGAAAAGAGTTCTCCAATTTTTTGCATGACCTCTGCTCTGGAAAGCTTTATTTTCTTCCCAGATTTAAGTGCCTGATTGGGAAGAGAAAATAAAGTTAGGACAATCATTTTACACATTGTATATTTCTTCATTCATAGAGATAATTGTAAACCAAGTGGCAGTAGTTCGGGCTAGGGATATATACATTAACTAAATATACATGAAGAGTATAGAGATCTGATAAAACACAGCATGACTTAAAGTGTTAAACCTCTGGGATAGACTGAATTGTCTCCACAAAGTGATCCAAAGCCACCTCCCATATAGCCAGTTTCACTGAAAAAGAACCAAGACAGATGAGACAGTAGAAAATAGATGGTAAGATAGCCATAGTACTATAAAATACAATTATGAGTAATGTTAAATGAACAACAAACAGCAAACATGAAGCAGTTCCAGCTGATACCTGACAATGAAAGAGCATTTGAAAAAGCAAATTTTTCCAGCACAGCTATCTCTGGATCCATTTCATTATTCAACAGGAAGTTACCATGTTGTAGTTTTGAGTTTCCCCTGTGGAAATCAACAGAAGACATGTCAAAATGACAATAATTGAGCAAAAATTATGGAATAAACAGATGACAAATTTAGCACTAATTACATTTAGGCATAACATTATTTGAAACCAGTAACATCCAACTACATCAGGTGACATACTCTCCAATAGTGTAGTTGATTTCTTCATTTTCCCAGTGGACCAGAGCTACTTCATAGGGCTGAATCTCATGCTGCTCCAAGATCCTCATCACTTTCTTCATCTGACAAAGCAGTAGAAATTGACAGAAATTGTATCCTTAAGCCATTACTGACGAGAATCGACAACTTACTCAATAAATCACCTACATAGAATACCTAGAATGACTAAGGCATTGTGAGAAAGTACAAAGCAAAATAATATAAGTCATTGACTTGTTGGGTCCAATAAGATCAAAATAATTCTTACCGTTTTCTCTTCAACATTCCAAAAGACCACTGATCCCTCCCTGGAAGACAAATCCTTATTAATGTCCAAAACAAAACAATAAGCTGCGCAGGAAAAAGAAGGAAAAAACAAACCTGAAGAAGAACATTGTTGCACTGTCACCTGGTTTTTGGGTGTTGTCAGTGGATATTACGAGTACATTTGAGGCATCTGAAATGAAAGTAGAAAAAAAACCGTATCACTGAAAAGCCATGACAGCCAATGTAATTAGCTGACAGTATCAGTTAAGCAAAAAGATGTTGGCCTACCCCTTGGTAAATCAATTTCATTGAAGCCATGGGATATGAGGTCATGGCAAAGTGTAGGTAAATGGTACTGGTCCGCTGTTGCAAAGGCAATGCACTGCATCATATCCTAGAGAGGGCAGTTTTACATTTAAATAATTTAGCAGATACTCTTAGTCAAACGACTTATAGTAGTGAGTGGATACATTATCATAATTGTTTTTAGTCTTGGCCCCCACGTGGGAGTCAAACCCATAACCCTGGCGTTGTATGTGCAGCTGAGCAACACATGACAGACTATATGGCTGCCAGTTGTGTTAATATGACAATGACTTACAGCAGAATATGATCACGCGAGATGTAACATGCACATCGTCATATATGATGATTCACCAGCCATCGCTGATTTTGTATAAGCAAGTGTCTTGACAATAAGTGTGTATTGCCCCTGTATCAATAAAAGCATCAATTAAACATCAACTGATTGATTCACTCATCCATTCAGCCATCTTTTTACCCACTTCACAGTGACAAAAATGAATAAAATAAATACATTTCCACCATATTATTGTTGAATACTTGCTTCTGATTTGCTAAAAGTGAGTGCTAGAATGCACATTAATTTCTGACGTATCTGTTTGATGTCATGTCTGTAGCAGCCAAAACATGAGAAAGCATTAAATAAATTAATTAAACATATAAACAGAAAAAAACATGTAATTTTTACAAGTAAATGTGTCATATACTGTGGTACAAGCGGGATAAACACTTCTGTTCTGGTCATTACCTTGGAAAAATGAACTCCGCGAATGGTCTGGGATACACCTCGTCTAGTTACGTTGTTCATTATTTCCAAGGTAATATACAGAATGTTGGTGTTCATCCCTTACTCATTCAGCATCTCCAAACTTTCAGTTCTGATTGGTGAACATCATCACCTTGTCCTCCTTTGGGGTTGGCTGATTAGTTCTAGAAGGTTGTTTGGTTCTGGGGCCTTTAGGAAGGAGTTTCTTCCCACTTCCAGGCACAATCACTGGTTTAATCACTGTTTTAACAGGGGCTGCTGTATAGATCTTCCTCTGTATGCTGACACCCCAATGTCTGCTGGAAAAGGTGTGACCAGAGACAGCTGATAGTGAAACAAAACCAGCGTTGAAACATTGTGACACAAAAGAGACATCTCGCTTCCTGTCTCCACTAACATTCCATCCACGCTGTTGGGAGTGTGTGTTTGAGTGACAGGTCCGCTGATAAACATATGCTGCTGTGATCCTGGGAGTTAGAAGAAGTCTAGGTGGAGTTGCATGCAGCTTGACAGGATCTCCCAAACCAACAGCAGTAAAAGCAAATGTCCTAGTCCCCGCAGGCTGCTGGATCCTCAGTTGGCACCACAGTGTCCGGAACATTCTATCTGCATGAAATGAATGGATTGGACCAACAGAGAAAAATACAAATAGGAGAGAAAACATAAGCATAGCGTACTGTTGGCTAGTTAGCTAAATTAAATTAAAACATTATCTGTGATGTTCACTCTATTCATAACGTTGTTTCTGCCAATGTGCATTACTATAACTAGCTACACTACATGTCTTTCAAGCAGTCTTGCATCAGAAAGCTTGACCTTGGTTGAATGGCATTGAATGGCAATGCATTCAATACAAGTTAGCAAGATTAAACGTTCCGGGAAACATTATAGTAATCGGTTACTGAACTCGTCCCTCTGCATTTTGCTCACATTAAACCAAATTAAGCATGTATCCCACATCAAATCTTCCATGATAGTTAGGTTCAGGCACACTAGTACTTGCAAGCTAGCTAGGTTGAAATATATAAGCCAGAGTAAGGATGTGGACAGTAAGTATCAAGCTAATAACTCACCAAATCAATTGAAATTTAGATTTCTCGATGCTTGTCATTTTAAAAAATCTGCTGTATTTCTGTTTAGTCACATCTAATAAGGTGTGAGACGTGCAAAACGGTTTGAAAGTGGGCGTGTAGAGAATAAAGTTTCATTGGAACAGAACAACCACTGTATTTCCTGGTTGCAGCGACGCGTAATTGCGTCATTGCGTCGTCCTGACACTAGTGATGGCCATACGAGGCTTCATTACCGTTCTTCTAGCAGCAGGATATTATGCTAGCAGCGCTAACTGAGAATTCCTTTTTCAAATTAAAATTGAAATATTGAAATATGTAAGGCATTGAAATATATAAGGCAATATAGTTAGCAATCTAGTCAGTACATTTTCTGTTCCAATATTGTTCGTGTCTGTTCTTTTTTACAGACTAGATTGTTAACTATAACTGCCTTATAAATTTCAATGTTGGCTTTTATTGTGATAAAGAAAATTTGAGTGCTGCCAGCATAATATCCTGCTGCTAAAATAACGCTAATGAAGGCTCGTTTGGCCATCACTCCCAGACACAGGAACCCGATAAAACAGCACCCCCTGTGGTGAAACAAGCGACAATGTTTTCTGTTGCCTGGTGACTCCGGGAAACAGAAACCCCAAGAACTCTCCCATAACTATATTATTTACAAGGCGACATAACCCACAGAAAGAAAATGGAAAGTATTGATACAGCAACAGAAGGCAGAGAACTAGATAAGGTAAAACAGAAATGTCATGCAGAACTAACCCTATTCATGTACAATGTATTTTCTCATCACACAAACAATGTGCACTGCTTCATGTGACCCTAGGTGGGGCCCTGTCCTGAGAGGGAAAGGCTAAGGATGAGGGTCTCTGTGTTGGAGGAGAGTGTGAGGTCATATGAGGTAGAATGTAAAGCAAGCAGAGAGACGTTGATGAGACTGGTTGCAGAAGTTGCTCGAGAGAGGAGGAACGCAGCCGACAGTGCAGAGGCTCTGGAACTGCTGAGACTGGTAGGTAGGCAACCTTTTCACATTTTACTGCTTAGACCGTTATTGTGATGGCTTGGATGTTCTTTTCCAGGGGCAGTACTGCCATTTTACACATAGCTTCTAATAACAAATCTTATCCACTGCGACTAATGCAGATTATTAATTATGTACATTCAATCTATTTAGTAACTTATAATTATTATTGTTATGGGGAGGAGAGAAAAATAATGAACCATGGGAACTGGGGATGATTTGGTAGCCATGATATGATCCCTAAAGCCAGGGCATAGGTGTTAACACCCTTATTCTTAAAATAAGGTCCAAGGACACTTCAGTTACCAGGAAACCAGTTTAATGTTAGAGAAACAGATACCTACGCAGGATAATGTCCACTACACTGTCCTGGGGAACTGGGATTTCATCTTTAAGGGAAGAGTGCCTCCTACTGACTCCCCACCACCACTTCCAGCTGCATATACTGTGCCATATAGGGGACAGACCCTGTTTAGATCTAGAGGAAAGCCGGCATTGGGAAGCAGGGTGCTAAACTGCGGTTTTGTGCATATAAGCATTATCTGTAATTCTTTACACAGATGTTGTGTCTAGTAAATAGTTACTTAGTGCAACTTTGCATTTTTGTTCATATGTTTTCTCGTTGTAATGTGTCTTTCAGGAGTTAGACAGTGCTTTGCTGACCAAGAAAAGCACAGATGTTGAGAACAGGGGTATAACAGAGAGACTGGAGAGCAGCCAGCATGCTGTTGTGGCAGCCAAGCAGGAGGCAATGTGTATGGAGAGACATATCCAGGAGCTGGAAGGGATGCTCCAGACCAGCCAGGCAGAGAAAAAGGCTTCACAGGTTAGGATCACACACTGACATCTTACCAAAACGTTCTCAATTGACCCAGCTTTACCAAAACTTCTACCAAAAGGTCAATTTTTTATAACCAGGATTTCTGGAAATCCATGACATTTCTGAAACTTTTAGAAAATGTTGGAATCCTTTTCACAGGGGAGTCTGCAGGCCTTCCTGAGGGAGGTAGGGGTCCTCCTGAAACTGGGTCCCTCCATGCCAACTGAGGGAGAAATACTAGAGACACTCAAGGACCTCTTTACCAGGCAGGGGACCATGAAATTGGTATTCAATTTGTTTTTGCTTTGTTCTTACGCTACTATGTTGGTGTTACATTATTTAACAGTTTCAGTAGGCAAGCATTAAACTACAGTATATATAGATAATCAATAATTATTTTGTATCATAGCTGGAGGTACAAAGTTTGAACAAGAGCCAGTCAATGCAGTATTTGTATTTTATAGTGTACACACATACCCTTAAGCTAATATTGTTTATCTCTATTTTTGTATCTTCTTACATGTCCTGCCAGAATGTGGAGGAGGTGGAGAAGAGGCTGTCCCATGTCAGTGAGGAGGTGTCCAGGCAGACGGAGCTCTATCACAGTGCCCTGCAGAGGGCCCAGCTGGCCGAGCGACAGGTCACAGACCTCAGAGACAGGTTGCAGGGTCTGGAGGCTGAGTTGGTGACCTCAGACGTGCACCGAGATGGACTAAGTCACAACCAACAGCACGTGAGTGAGCACACTGGCAACCCAGTAGGGTGAACAAGGTTCAGAACCAGACCCACTCTAGAACGTGTAACTATGGTTGTATACAACGCTGTGTAGGATGCCATGCTGTAGTACGCAGATGAAAAAACTGGTGTGCAGTGTTTTATTTTCTAAATGACCAAATTGGCAAGGAATCTTAATTTGTTGAGGACCATTACTTTCCTCTTACTGAAATCATTATGGCGCAGGCACTGTATAAGTATTTAGACGTTACTGGAAAAGCCAACATATGACTGACAAACCTACGCCTCTACTATAATTCTAATGTATGCATGCTTGACTGTAAATCTTGTTGGGTAAAAGCATCTGCTTAATGGACTATATTATTATTTTTATTGATCTGACGTCAACATTCTCTGAGATACTTGGTAAACATGGTTTGCCAATGTGTTTTTCCATTCAGTATGAGCAGTTCCTCGAAAAACTGTCAGAGAAGATGAAACTAGACAACATCGCCATTGACCTGGGCTTCGATATGAGGCTCCAGCTTATTCTGTCTAGAGCTGAGCAACTTGTCAAACTAGAAGGGGTTGCTTTGGTGGAGAGCAAGACCCTGGCCCACAATCTACAGCGAAAGGTAAACTAATTGAAACTAGTTCCTCACTCAAAACTTTCCTTTTCAACTTTTTTGGAAAGGAAAGAAAAAGGTGCAGTGGTGGAGACATTGCTGGAGTGGCTTTGGGACAAGTCTGTGAATGTCCTTGAGTGGCCCAGCCAAAGCCTGGACTTGAACCCCATTAAATATCTTTGGGGAGACTTGCAGATCGTAGTTTACCAGCACTCCCCATCCAACCAGACAGTGTTTCAGATGGTATGCAAGGAGGAAATCCAGGTGTGCAAAGCTGAAAGAGGCATACCCAAAAAGACTCAAAGCTTTCAGTGCTGCCTAGGGCACTCGTACAAAGTACAACATAAAGGGTCTGAATACTTATGAACATAAGATATTTCAGTTGTTTATTTTTAATAAATTGGCACAAATTTCAAAACACATGTTTTTGCATTGCCTTCATGGGATATTGTGTGTAAATTGATGGCATTTTTTAAAAATATTAAATTCCGTTTATAACAACAAAATAGGTAGAAAGTTAAGGTGTCTGAATACTTTCGAAGCCACTGTATTTTATGGAACCCACACCAAAATTTCTGTCTAATTAATATTAGTATTTTATTTTAGGCTACACTGCTAAACAGCTGTTTACCATGTTTACCTATTCTATGTGACCTTTAGTTGAAGGTCCAGAAGGAGCGGTTGGAGAGTAAGGAACTCCACATTGAGCTGCTGAGGAAGAAGGTTTTTGAGCTAGAGGAGGAGAAAAGGAGTCGCTCCACCCTGGCCTTGGAGAGAGACGACGCCAGTGTGACTGCCAGGAAGCTCCAGGTAGCCTAGATAGTTAGAGGGGTGTGCTGGTAGCCAGATGTTTACTGGATAAAGATCCTTGAAGGGCATAAAGAGTGTGCATGGAACCAGCAACTACAGGGCTGCTGGTCTGTGAACCCTGTGACCCGTTTCTCCCATCATGTTTGTGGTATGGCATTTATCCCCAGAAACTGCTCAATGGTCAAGGGTCGAGTTTGAGGCTGAATTAAAATGTTTGAAAATTGAAGACTAAAGTTACTATTGTAGTATATCTAAATAACACATTTTGTTTCTTGAATATTTATTATGTTCTATTTTGTAGAAGAAGGTGGAGCGACTGCAGGGTGAACTGAGATCCAGTAAGGCCTCTATTACTGATCTTAAGGCCCAGCTGTCACACACCAATGAGCTGAAGGTAGACGGCAGGAAGGCCGAAACCCACACATCCTCTAGAGGCAGAATAATTTAACTTGATTTCCTGGCGACTTCCTGAAGTCACAACACTACCAAAGGAGTTTCAATAAAAGTTGGTTATTACCACTCATAAACATTGTACTTTATGTTAAATTGGAATAAATGTCTACATAATATATTTTCTAGCTCTTTATAACTTTGTTATAATATAAAATTGGTTGCAGTGTTGTGCTGTTGGGTGAGGAAATATAATCCCACGCTAAAGGCATTCATATCTCATTCGGAATGCTGTGTCTAAGCTCAAAGTCCTGGAGCAGAGTCAGGCGATTGGGGAGCAGAGTAAGAGTCTGGAGGAGCTGGAAAAGGGAAAGGCCAAGGTGGAGAAGAGGCTCGGCATAACCAGGGCAGAACTACGGAGCCAGGAGGAGCAGGCCAGGGAGGCCCAGCAGCAGCTCAACAACCTAGGGCAGACCCTGGCCCAACTCACCGACAGGGAGAGAGAGGTGGGCCGGCAGAGTGGTATTGACATGCGAAGGCTGCATGCATGCAGTCTACGAGGTCCAGCAGTTTAAGCTCTCTTCTGTCTTCCACCACTTTCTTGTCCAATACACTTTGAAATGCCAGAAAATATGCCTTAAAAAATGAATTACAGTAAATTGATTTAGTACAGATCCTGACTGGAGGCGTTTCCTCTCTTTACAGTTGGTAGACTTCCGTATGGTGGTCTCTCAGAAGTTAGGTCTGGATGTCACAGCCCTGGCCCTCCCAAACTACGAGATCATCAAATCTCTGGAGAACCTGCTTCACCAACACCACCACCAATACCACTTCCACCACTCCCTGGCCCGGTCCTGGCCCTGTCCTACACATCAAAAGCACCCCCATCTCCCACAGCTCCATGGCCAAGATAACTATGGCTCCATCAGATCCCTCTCAGTTGTCTCTGATAGATCTACTGGCCCTGAGGCTTCGCCCAAATGAATTGTGATTTCCTCATCCAGAGGACTCTGCACAGGACACACATCTAATCATTTTTAATGATGAATTAAAACCCTTAAATACATTTAAGATGCATCATATTTACCAATTGAGAGTGGATTTAAATCAAGTAACCACAATAAGATGCAGAGACTTTGTCAAGTCAGCAGCAGTAAATCAAAGGAGATGTGTCAGACATTTTGCCACCTCCAGAGAGAAAAAATGCAAAACGAAAGACAGAATCAAAATGAGAATTTTGCATTCAATATTTGTGATTTAGGGTCAGATATACATTATATATACATATACAGTACATTTATTTTATGGTAGATAATCCTGGACTGTTAGATAATGCATGTAATACCGAACGCACAGAGCAATAGAAAATATACATTTGTTATAGTTCTGATTAATTGTAAGTTGACAGTTTCCATATTTTTAGTTAAAAAAATAACAACAAAGTCTGTTCAGTACATTATTCCATAAAGAACATGGTTTCTTACAGTATGTGTTTAAACAGTTTATAGTAAATTACTCTGATTATTTCATTTGTTTTACATCCACTTTCAGATTAAATAGATCCTTACACACAGTTACAGTATAATTCAAATTAAAAATCAACTACTCAACACTGACACAACCATAAGTTAAATCAAAGATTATAACTGCATGCCAAAATATATGTAAAAAAATAACTGCAATATACTGTAGGTACTCTTAAAATGTTATTTTACAAATGTTCAACAGGCTATATATTTTCTCCTTTGAACTAGCTGACAAATGGCGTGTGTTGAACCCTAATAATTCCAGCATCCAGTTGATATCCACTGATTGCAGTCCGAAACCCTATTTGGTTGTTACATGTGCTGCTTCAAAGATGCTTCATTGCCTACGTACAAACGTCTTAACATGAAGCCACAAAATATTAATTAAGACAGTTGCTGTACTTCAGTGTCACACATAAGACATGTCCAAGATGGCGGACATGCATGTCACATCTTTCTATTCTTCATGGAAGATGCAAGGTGGTGGAGCACTGAAGCAGTTCCAATACTGTTGTTGAGGACAAAGTAACGCAGGAATGAACCATAAAATATAACTCCCAAATGTCATGAAGTTCAAAAGCATCTGTAAGTTCTCTACGCCAGAGCCAGGCTGGCATATACAGTAGGTCACTTTGCTTGGCACCCAGAACCATCTGTTTCATCTGTTAGACTACACAGGAGGGGGCCCGTGGGTGTATTTCAGCATCGGGTGGAATGAACTGGCTAAGTTATTGAAGTGGCTGCAGCTGAAATCCCCCTCATACATTGGCACCAGGCAGACTAAGGCCACCAACAGGAGGAATAGGAGCAGCTGCAGGGGCACGGCCACCCACAGGACTCGGTACAGGTAGCGTGACGATGATGTCACCTCTGCATCAGAAGGGGAGGAAGCGGACCCAGCGGCGTTGGGTGACCTGACAGGATATGACACGGGGACACACAACAACAAACCAAGTAGATGTAGGTTATTAAACCTATTGTACAGCTAATGTCACGACTCCAGACTAGATATCCAATTGGTTGGCTGTTTTAAAATGTTAGTGGCATGTGAATTGGGTTTGTGTACAACACGACTGGCCAATTTATTACTTGTTTATTTGTAAATGAATACCAGTTAACCTGTAGTAAGACTGTTCAATACTAGGACTACAAACACAGTTAAGCACCGAGTCCATTTCAACAAACTGATTAAATAATTCATATCGGTACTCACTGACAGAGGCTTTTGATGGAGACTTGAATAACAGAAATATTGAAAAACAAATGCAATCCTTTCAAACCCATGAAAGGGTTTGTTGAGCTGACATTCCCTTATCAGGATGCAAGGTGTTAGGAAGCAAGACAAAATGCATGCTGCAAGTAGCAGTTGGATGTTTTGGATATTCTCCAAGCTGTCTCAGAAGAGTTTATATCCAGTTATATGCCATGTCAAGAAGGGAGCGCAGCAGCATAGATAAGACTGTTTTCAGTGGGCCAGCAGTAGCACTTCTCTATTAAGCATTAGCCAGCAGCAGAATCATAATACACCCTCATCTGTCTGGGAGTCATACTGGCCACTGTCCAACTGAGAAGAGCCTAATCGATCAATTGAGGAAGTAAACTCAAAATTGAAAAGCAATTAGGGCATCCTGAACTGCCTGAAGAAATAGGAATTGACACTAGTTTTTACATGAACACTCAGCTACTAAATATCCTGACTTCTCTGTTTGGACCAGAGCTGAGAAGTTACAGTGAAATAACAACACCCGTCCCCCCATCCACTTTAGAGCAGAGTAATACAAAGCTTTGCTGTCTCTAATGAGCTCACTGGTTCCTACTAATATACATCATAATAAGTGGAGGAAACAGTGACATCTGTTTTCACCCTCTGGCTTATCTGTCTGTACTGTAACTTAAGTGCCCCCTTAATACTTTCCCAGTGGAGACCTGGGAAGCGAGACCCACAGATGGCCGATTAAAGGGAGCGAGTGGGAGATGGTGGATTAGTTATGTAAAGAAATAAGAGAATAGAAGAATAGATGTCACACAAAAGAGAAGGAGAGAAAAAGAAACAGAGAAAGACTTGCTGCCATCCTATTGTTCATTGCAGACGCTTGCTGGCTTGACAATTCAGTAGATAAACTGTATGTTCATAAGCAGTAGAAAGGGAGCCTTAGAAACCTTTCGGAGGTATTAGTGAAACTGTTAAACGTATGTTAAGCCCTCAGGGTGCATTCTGGGTAGCTGAGTTAATCAAGCAGCCGAGGACACTGGCAGCGAGGAGGCTTGTACGTTTCATTATATTTGGCAGAGCGGTAGTGTAAGGACGTGGAGATATAACCATCTAGTGCCCTAGCCTTTAAATAGTGTCTAGAATGGTAAAAGATGATGGAATTCATTTTTCATTAACTTTTTATGATGCACTGTTTTTTGGTGCACTGTTGCGTTGCTCGGTACTGTTTGAGTACAGTGCAGCACAATGGACTGGGGCTCCAGAACTGGTGTAACGTTCCATGAGTTCCATTATCTTCTGTGTGTTCTAGAAACCAGGAGAAAGGTACCTGTGTGGTCTGTGTGGACTGCTCACAGAGGGTCCAGTGTCCTGTGACAGACTACATTTGCCCCGTTGCTGTTTGCAATGAACAGGGGGGAGGGGTAAAAGAAAGAAAGTATGTTTCAGTCCAAGCAAATAAAGAACAAAGCTATCGATGAAAAGAAATTACCCCATATGAAAGAATAGAAGAGCAGCAAAAAAAATCCAATGTGTGAAGGAAGGTGATAGATCATTCAATGGAAAACAAGAAAACTGGCTTTTTTTAAAGTGTACAGCTACTTTGAAGCACCACAGCTGTTACTTGAAATTCCATTTGCTTATCTGCTATGATATGATGCAGGATTTGCTTTGTGAGAGACTTATTCAAGATAGACATGTACTGTATCTCAAACACATTGATCAATGGGATTGACTTAAAGACAAGTCATTACTTCTGAGAAAACCAGAAATAAAATGTGTTTTGAGATAATTGGATTGATAAAAACAAGTCAGGATTAAATGTTCTACTTAGTGTCTTCAGCACTATGAAAGAGCCAGTATTCCCTGAGTACTGAACAACGGAGACCTAAAACTACAGGACACCAAAGAACGAAAGAACAACACATAGTTGAAGTTTAGGGGCATACGTTAGGGGATGTGAAGAACTGTACGTTGACATTTTACAACTAGGGCAGAAAAGAATCAGTCAGGAAGAGAAGGATAAAGAAAAAGAAGAGGGGAATAGTCATGTGTCCAGTGCTCTGGGGGGTTTGGCTCTGGGAGAAGACAGAATGCAAGGTGTGGAGGAGTGGAAAGAGTCTCAGTTTGGTAGGGGATGTACAGAAGGGTGTGCAGATTGGGAAGAGAGAAGGAAAGGTCTTGGGAAGGGGGGGGCGGAGTGACGTCTGGCCTTAAACTGGTGCATTCAAACCGGGCATTCGGGGGCACAAGCAATGCACTGTCTGGGGGCATTCGGGGAGTGCCAAACACCTTCCTTCCGCTAAAGAACCAGGTCACACCAGGAGGACTGGTATACATTACCGATCGTCGGCGACTTGGCGTGCTCCTGCCCGATGCCGGGCTGATGGAACCAGAGGTGGTGTCCAGCTCATCAGCCGACGACCATGAAGACAGATCCTGGGAAGAGACAGGCAGAGGAGAGGAAAAAGAGAGAATATAAAGAGAATTTAATATATTGAGAATTGTTTAAAGAAGTGTGTGTAATATGCTCTATATTGGTGATATAGCAGGATAGAGGTACAAAAACTGTGTGGCACCCGATCTGGAAGATCAGGACTAAAGATACTTTTTACCAAGCCAAGTTGGAAAATAGATTTATCCATTGATTCTTCAAAAAAATAAGGTACAAATGCTTTAAGGATCTTAGTAATGTTTTACCCCTGTCGACCAGCTTGTATTGATCCAGTTTTTGTCTAAACACTGGCAAAAGTCCCTAAACAGTTTTTCAAGGGGTTAGATTTCTCCAGACCCATCCTCTTGGCTTTTAACAGAAAAATGTGGCTGCTTTTGTTACTGCTGAAACCCACTTTATGGTTGTGTACCTGCTGACTGCTGGTGATGTCCAGAATCTTTTCCAGCTCTTTGAGGTCTCTGGTCACCTCCTTGAAGAGTAGTTTGAGGCGATTCCCGATGACGTGCACCTTTTCTTTGGCCTCCAAACAGTCGCTGCCCTCGCTGTTGACCAGCAGCTGGAGTGACATGTCCTGCAGGGACGACACCTTCCTTTGGGAGTCCAGCAGCTCACGACGGATTTGCTGTAGAAGGAGAGGCGATGAAACCATGACCAGGTTTACTATCGGTGACTAAAAGACAATGGTCGGGCCTTCTAAATTTCGGCCTTTTAAGGGAGTTTTTCCTAGCCACTGAAATTCAATACTACTGCTGTTTGCTCCTTGGGGTTTAAGGCCGGGTGTTTTGTAAAAGTACTTTGTGACAACTGCTGATGTAAAAAGGGCTTTATAAATAAATTTGATTGATTGATTGATTCTGCATGTTAATGTTTGACTACCCTGTCACTGGCCTATGAATCACTTTACATCCAACATAACCAGGAATGATGAAATCAATATTATACATTCAGCATTAAAACCAACCCCTCTGAACACTCGGGATGATTTGGTTCATAGTTATAGATTAGCATAAGGGTTCTTTACCATTAGGGTCTTGTGGTGTTCGTGGAGGGTGTCGCTGTCCTGGATGGGGTCAATGGGAACAATTTCGTTCCTTCGCCGGTCAATGTTCTCCAGCCACAGCAGAAGACCATGGCTCATCTCATGGAAGTCCTACAGGAGTGGAGATGTGAATGCAAATGCAGAGACAATAGTGTATTCAGCACTAATCCTCCTTCTAGTGAAAGTTATGACTTCCTCCATAAGTAATATAATTAATATCTAAATTTGAATAAACTTTGATGTCTATCAGAGGGACATCCAACATGCAAACATGATCTGTCCTGTTTTGGATCTTTGAGAAAGCAAACAATAGCCTGGTCCTTTATCTGGTTGTGCTGATTTGTCAAATCCTTAATGGCCATAGGAGTTACATAGGAGTTACATACCAGGAACCAGGCTAGGTGAATAGACAGTTGATAGACCTACTTGACACTGCAAGAGGGCATTCTGTAGTGCTGTTCTCCACTCCCCCAGAGAGCTGCCCAGTCTGTCCCAGCGGTTGTTCATCTCCTTCAGCCTGGCCTGCAGGTTCTGGGACTCCTCTGTAACAGACTGGACAAACTCTGCACTGCACAGGTTAATGGACAGCACAATGGCCTTCCGCTTGTCAACAGCTTTCTGCAACTCCTGTAAAAAGACAACACAAAGATAGATGATTGTAAAGGGTGTCTAACATCAGCATTGTTTACTAAAAAAATTTAGTAACTTAAATCCAGTAACATTCCACAAAATCCATGGTTTTTCTGAATTCCCAGTTGAAGGATTCTCAGAACTAGCAGGGAATAAAGAGAGAGGTAATCCTGCAACTGGGAATCATCCCAACAGGATTTCTGAAAACCCGGGAACTTTGCAAAAGCCTTGTGCTCCTATACAGGATGTGTAACAACCATTTTCTGCAAATACAGAGACAAATGGCTACCTTGAGTTTCTTGATGTGCACCTCGATGGTCTGGATGTCCGTGCAGAGGTCTAGCCGCCGCTGCTGCTCTAGCTCCTCCCCTGCCTGCTCCAGCCACACCCACAGGGTGTTGAGATCAGAGTTGAACTGCTGCCACTGCTGGAGGTTCTGCTTCAGACGCATCTCTTTACTGAGGGCCTGGGCCTGTAGCAGCTCCCAACGTTCAATCACACCTGGGCCACAGGGGAACACAGGAGGGCCTCTATATGACTTATTTATATTAATATGATATCTTTGAAACAATTTATTATGTCTTTAAACACAGCCTAAGCCTTGAGGAAATATCAAATTATTCATTGCGTAATGGAATATGCTATTATTCACTTTGTCTACTTCTGGTTATATATTCAGGAATGAGGTGATATACAACTCTTTGGAAGTCTTAAAACATTGAGGTTCTCTCTCTTGGCCTAGACAACACAGCAGCTATGCACATCAACCACCAAGTTGTCTGGTGGTCGACAGAAAGTGCCGGGCATTGACATATGATTACAACTTTACACGTGCAGACCCCCACACCTCCTCTGTGTTTAAACCTGGTTCATGTGATGATCCTCTGAAGGTTACCTGTTGTTTGGAACTCATCACCAATGGGATCAGCGAGTCCTGAGGCCTTGTCCTCCTCCCCTTTGAGCTCATAGCCCACCCTCTTCACCGTGTCAATGCTGCTCCGACACTCCCCCAGCAGACGCATCTGTCCCACAGGAATCACGTTTAAGAGTCAAGTACATCTACCTCACACATACCCACAACAGTACTTATTTTATGGTGCCGCTAGTGGTACTGTAGACGGGAACGGGCAGGGGAAGGGGCAGGAAAGGCGCTGAATGGAAAGCATCAAGGAATAACACTTAGTTGACGAGATACTTCTTTTACAAATCCCATGATTAGTCCGGTTTAAGACAATGTTTACTAAAGACCGTCCATTAGGACAAAACACTACAGCAGGAGTATTCAAATCCTTACACAAGGTGGTCCGGAGCCTGCTGGATTTCTGCTCCACCTCATCATTAATTGCACCCACCTAGGTTCCCAGGTCTAAATAAGTCCCAGATTGGGAATTTGCAATGAAAAAAATGGAGTGGCTTCAAGGTGAAGATTTAAATACTACTGCCCTACAGAATCCTTATTTCAGACACACTTTGGTAACTCAGGGAATATTACTAACTGTTAACTTCACCTCTACAGTACAAACCCTAAGAGTTCAACAAACTGCAGAAAACATCTGTGTTCATTGTAGTTGAAGAGAACAGTACAGTAACTTGTGAATAAGCCCAGCAGTACTCACATATCCCATGTATGTTGCGTCCAGCTCTGGCCCGGTTGGGGTTCTGCTGCGGATGATGTTCTCGGTCTGTTGCAGGTGGAACCGGCTTGTATCCAGAACCTTGTCCAACTGGAGGATGTGGGTGTCCAGGGCACTACCTTCTCCTGTGAATGGTAGATGGGTGGACAGCCAATTGGAATACTGTTAGAGACAGTCTTTCATTTTATTTTTATAAGATGGTTTTATGTTCATAAGCTGGTTTGTCAGACCTTGATTAAGATTACTCCTGTTGGTCTCATAACCAACTATAATGTAGACAACTCAGGAGATTAATGTCTTAATCTGTGTCCAAAAAAACAGCTGTAAATGTTATATTTCAACAAACAGAGAAATCTGTCCACTCCAAAACATTGTAAGATATTGTTAATAGTGAGTGTTATCGGTCCAGTTGTAAATTAGAAAAGATGAGGTAAGAAGTACTTCGGTTACACAGTAAAACAAAAGACACAAAAAGAACAAAAGAACAACAGGGTACAACATCATGCACCTTTTGAAACACACAGGGTGCCAACCACACATTTGCTATAGGTTAGCAACATTAGCCCATGTGCTGCAAAACAAAAAAAAAGTTGTACAAGTTGTTAGGAAATGGTGCTGTTGGTTAACAGTGCCTGCTGCTACGCTTCACTGTGCACGTGAGAAAATGAAGCCAAACTAAACCCCTATTGGGCAATAAGCAGGCAGTAGTACGGGCTTGCTTCACTCTATGGCACGTTGCCTACCATCACAGGACCTCAGTGTTTGTTCAGTGAGTTTAATAAAGGCCTCAGGGCTCTCAGGAATCACTACATCTGGAAGAAACATATACATACAAAACATACATTTCTTACAGTTACACGGCTGAATGCAAGAGTGGCTCATCAGCCACTGTACAATGCTATCATGCCTCCACGGTGTCTCCAGCACCCGAAACATAGCCGTGTGGGGTGTGGTATTCTTTGTACCTGACCTATTGGGTGCTGGGGTGAAGCCGTGACTGACCTGACAGGGCCGAAGCAGATTCCTGGTAGCTCTCCTCGTCTCCGTGTTCCACCTGTTCCGAGGCCAGGCCCAGGGCCCGGCTGGCGCTCTCCAGCCCCCGGCTTAGGTCATAGTCGTGGTCCCACTCCAGGGGAATGGAGTCAACGCTGGCTGGGGTGTCCCTGCCTGAACATTCGGCCCCAGTCCGGAGAGGGGCAGCCAGAGACGCAGAGCGGCTGAGGGAAGGTAGTGGGGACATTGTGCAGTCTCCCAGGCGCTCACTCCAGGGCATGCTGAACAGATCCCCAGGTTCATCCAATTCAAACTCCCGGTCCGAGAATGACACGTCATACTCATCTCCTGTCAGCTGGAGGAAGAGGTCGAAAAATGTTTTGCAATACTCGCTTTTTCTTTTACCTTGTTTCATCAAATCCTAGCTGACTAGAAAGAGCAGATCATCAACAATTAGAACTGGGCTTGCAGGTGCCGGACCCTGCACAGGCACCAGAGCCAACCAAAAAAGGCAACCCTGTCTGACATCCATACCACTCACCCCGGATGGTGATGAGACATCTTACACCTCACTCTATGGTATGCCGCGATTCAATAACCTGATCTAACTGTGACTACATTTTAGACCCCTTCATGACAGATTTCAGACACAAATTAAAAACAATCAAGCAGCTAGTAGACATGGTGAATAATAACTGAATAACTGTGCTCAACCCTGTCCTCTCAAAGAAAACAAAATGATGAAAAGGTGCTTTTGACAGTGATCTGAGATCAGAATAAATCCAATAGGGCCGGTAGATGTCACCCCGATGCTTACCGGTAGGCGTATGAGCTTCTTGTAGTAGCGCTCCACGCGTCCGAACACCTCCTGGCAGTACCTCTGCAGCTCCTCCAGCTCCTCCTCTATCACAGCAGCATCCAGAGGCTCGCACTTCTCAATCAGCACCTCCCCTTGCTGGAAAATGTGCTCGATCTTCCCCGTGGTCAACGAGATCTCCTGCTGGAATGCCTGGTAGGAAATTATAATAATGTTGCAGTCCTCTGTAGCTCATTTCAGTAGTGCAGGGTACTTGCAAATGCCAAGATGGAGGATTTAATTCCTGGGACCACCCATATGTGAAATGCATTCACACATGGCTGCATGTCCTTTTGGTAGAAAGTGTAATCAGTTAAATGGCTACCCTGAATTTTAATCAGTTGTGAAATGTCTCAGCAACAATAGTCTCTCATTACTGTCACTCCATCGACAAGCCGGCCGACTGCGTGTCAGAGGGACAGTGATGCTGACCTCTGACACCTACCTCGACGCTGGGTGCCCGTCCTTACCCGGAGCTGTTTGATCTTGGCCTGGACGTCACACTCTGAGAAGTGCTCTATGTTGGTGAGCTGCAGGTCCATCTCGGTGAGCCACACCAGGACGCTGTCTCGGACCGTCTCAAACTCCTCCCGCTGACTGATGAAGTGCTGGAGGAACCAGGAAGAGGTGCGTGACAGTACACATTTATTGCAACAACAGAAAAAGTACAATGAATGGATTTCTTCCGTTGACTCCTTTTCTCCATAAGAGGTCCAGACCCTCTGGAATATCATGCTATGGATGCGGCCGTACCTTCAGCCTGCGCAGGATGGAGGCCACCCTCTTCTGCAGGTTGTCCCAGCGCTGGTTGCCGTCGTGGGCCATCTCCCGGAGACGACAGAAGGAGTCGGTGCGGTTCTCCCTGGCCAGACGACGGTACTGCTTATTGATCAGCTCTAGCTGGGTCAGGCTCTCATGGACCTGGCGCTGGAACGCCTGCCAGAAAACACATAGTGAGACTTAGTATTGACCAAGCATTTTTTTACATGTAAATTATTTACGAGATTCATTATTGATTGAGGGACTGAATATTTAATCGAACACTTAGTTGATCGTTAGTATTGACATTATTCTTAGTCCATTTCGTTTTGTCCAGATAATGTACTGATTTATGCACTGTAGAGATAGTGTATTCTGAGATGTAATTTATGGGGAGAGAAATTACTGGTTAACATCATATTTAATAAGGTCTGCCATAGTTTACTGTACCTCAAACTTCTTCAGTTCTTCCTTGGCCACTGTGTAGAGAACACCTGAAGAGTTGGGCAAAGCAGCAGTCTTCTCTGAAGTCATGAGCCACTCCTCGAAACGTGCAAAGTCATCTAAAAACTTCTGCCATAATCGCCATGTCTCTTCGATCCTTAGAAATCCAAAGACACGTGCAGTTGAAGCTATGGTGACAGCCTACATCAAAAGCTTCCAAATATCTGGTTGACATGCAGTTTAAAAACCCCTGTGACATCTGTGTCTCGCAGTATCACACTGAGGCGTCTCTTACTTGAGCCTCCTCTCCATAGACAGGGCACAGATGCTCCTCCATCGGCGGTCCAGGCTTCTGGTGGCCTGTTGGATGGAGTCGCACTCTGCGTCCGTGGCACAAGCGTCACAGTCGTGCAACAGCACCTCACACAGGTTCAACACAGACGCCACACCTGTACTGTGCTTCTCAATGTCGCGCTGAAGCTCCTGGTTTGACGGAGAGTAAAAAGAATAAAATTATAAGCTCAAGTGTTCCACTATTAAGTAGGCTACTGAGGTTGAGCAATATAGCAAAGTTTATTGTGTATTAAGGACCAGGAGCTTTAAATCCGTCTTGGTGATAGCCGTGGCATACTGAATTTGGGCATGGTAAACTACTTTATCACGTCTGTGCTGTGGGTGTAGGTACGACGCGCTTGCTGATTACTGCAGGTCCGCACTCATCCTGACAAGATCATTTAGAGCGGCTTAGAACGCGTTTCAACCATTCACAATGCTGTGTCAATCAATAAGATACAGCATCTGTAGGGTCTTTACCTGCTGCAGGTCCAGTTTCCTCTGGATCTCTTGGGAGTCACAGGTGTCATACACGATGGGTCGGGACAGCTCAGTCTCTATGTGGGCCAGCCAGGAGCGCAGGCTGCTCATGTTCTTATCAAGCTGCTGGACTGCCACCAAAGTCTCCCTCAGCTTCTTCACTCTGTATCAGTGGGACACATTATGTTGGTGACACGAGAAGATATCTTACATGACATATTAGATTCCTGGTGATGGTCAAGTATCTGTAAACAATTAAGAAAGTAAATGCGCAGTGCACTGGGCCAGCCAAGAAAAAGGCTGCATCAAAGCAAAATGAATGGCCATTTGAGAAACAAATGTGTGTGTGTGTGTGTGCGCGTGTATTTATTCCTAACCCACAGCAGAACAGTTTATCATGGACTTCCTGTCCTACTCAAACACACAGTGTATCGGGTTCCTTACCTGGCTCCGATTAGGTCCAGGAGGTGCTGCCAACGTTCTCCAACCTTGCTGAGTTTGTGTTCGATCTCAGAGGCCTTGGTCTCGTGGCTCGCTTTGGCCAGCCGCTCACCCATCTGCTGCAGCTGTACCTTGTTCTGCTGAGCCACGGCTATTTCCTCCTGGTAGTCCTGTGAGGAGGGACACAAACATTAAAATGAGTCTGAGAACAGCAGAAATATAGTAATGGGACACAGTGGAAGGTGTGAAACAAATAATATGTCTGAAATCAAGCAGTTCTGAAATAGCTATCGTCTGTCAAAAAGAAGTAATGCACAAGCTTGTTTTCCTAGAGCAGTTCACAGGAAAACAGAGCTCACAAGAAAAAAAAGTTCTGCATAGGCTACTGGTTGTTTACCTTGCGTAGCTTCTCGATCATCTCCTCAATGCTGATGTCTCCATTCTGTGAGACCTTGCTCTCCATGTCGGTGAGCCAGTCACACAGCTCCCTGTTCTTCTCGTTGAACACGGCCCACTCATTCAGCTTCTCACTCACGTGCTGCCGCCGCAGAGACAGCTTTGGAGAGAGGCACAAATACACGCGTAAAAACCCACCGTGCAAAAACGCATCGCTCTACTTCCAGTTTGGAAATGGTACGAGTTCACCGCACAATGATAGAAATAAACATTTCCTTCATCAAAAATCAACATGCACGAGTAGCGGTACTGCCTAATATGCACAGATTGCGCAGAACAGCAGCCGGCGGTGATGTAAAACTGTTGCCTGTTTCAGTAGAACTAGCACTGTATGACTTCCTGTCCCTATCTGGTATCAGGTCTACAAAATCACACACGCACCGGATGACGTCTGACGAGGAGACATCCTGTATGGTTTTGCATTCGAGTTTCTATCTTACTTTGGTCTAATTAAAATGTGTACACTTTTTCATTTTGCCTCAGGCCAGCACAGCGCTAACAGCTCTATAAAATCGGCGTTCTTTCACAAAGGCATTAAAAACACTGCAGAGCCACTAATAAATAATATCGACCATGTTCTGCTGCAGATATTCATATGCACTGGTCATGATTTTATTTCATTATTGAAATTCTCAAAGCCATGCCTCCCACGCAGCCGAAGTCTATTGCGAAGCATCAGCACCACCATTTGGGATAACGGGTCATCTACAAGTTAAAATGACCGTCCTAGCTCTCCGAGACGCCGAGGCTGTGGTAAGAGACCGTCACTCAGCAGCGTATCCCTTCAGCCACCCGGGTACCTGGTGACAGATCTCTTCCCACTGGCGGTGCAGCAGCTCTATGCGTTCCTGTAGAACAGACAGGTCCTCAGCACTGATGTAGCTGGACAGGGACTCCCTCAGCACGGTCAGGTGGGCCAGGTCCTCTGTCCAGCCATCGAAAGTGTTCTCCAAGTCCTGGTCAAAGGAGGGAGAATCGTATTACCCTCTTTAAGAGACCAAGGTGTCACGAGCCAAGTAAAACTGCGCTGTATTCAAAATATAGCGCATTATATCTGCATTCCGTTTAGGCCACAGTCCTTCATAAGACCAGCGCCCACCTACGGAGAGTATTTATGCTTAGTTTATGTTCGTCTGCCTGGGTGCCTGTTATGTGCATTTCATTCTTAATGACTAGACTAGTAAACAGGTCCTGACATTAGTGTGGTGAGTGTTGGAGTAATTCTCTGATTACATTAGACTCAGCTGGTGCCAATTGAGTCTAAAATTACATCAGTCCAAAATGCCTACAGAACAAGGGGTGGCTATAGTCTGGTTCAACCATTCATGGCTGCTAAGAATAGACCCAATGTAGGTCAGTGGGTGTTTGTCTTAACTGTCCTTGGAAATGAGGAGACCATAATTAAATGTTCAACCTAGTCATAAAAAACATTCAAAAAATTTGTGAAGGCTGCATCTGTTAAATCAAATGGCCAGTTTGTAATTTAAAAAGATGTTACTTCACTAATGTGTCAGCTCACGCATCCCTTCCCTTTAAAAGCTACTTCTCGGAATATCAAGCAATATAATGAAACCTATCAAAGCACTCATATACTGGTAATAGGAGGCCAGTCCAACTTCCCGTTCAGGTGGATTCAGGCATACCTTGCAGCGCATCAGTTCAGCCTGCAGATCCTCATGGTGATCGGGTAGCGACTGAGAGAGCTGCCGTTTGAACGCCCTCAGCTTCTCGAGAGAACCCTCGATGCCTCTCTCACATTTCTCCCAGTCCTGTGGACCGCAAAATACAGCAACACACAACATCAATATACAAATGTCTTCCATTGACATGTTAATATAAAATACGTTCTCATTCAGTCAACCAACCAAGCAAGAGAAAAAAACCTCCAATCCTCGCCGTTGCTCGAATGAAAGACTTCCAGAAGAGTCAGTCAAAAGCAGTGTGTGTTTGACGATATGGTGTGCTGCAGTGTACCTTTATCAGGTTGGCCAGCTCACTCCTCTGTTCTTCCAGACAGACGCTGGCGTGCCTCCATCGGTCCTGGATGTCTGTGAGCTCTCCCTGCAGAGACACCTCCGCCCTGCAGTCGGCAGATAGAAGAAGCTGCTTCCCCGCCTCCACCGTCAGGATGTAAGAGCCCTGCTGTCTCTGTAGGACCTTCTCTCTCAGCTGAAGGGCAAGACATGGGTATGTTCCACCTGAATCCTAACCCTTACCCCCAACCCTCCCGTTAGGACACCGTTGCCACCCTGCCACTACAGAACGTCCTCCTTCAACTGAGATAACAGATACACAGGATAATAATGATGACCCTAACTCATGACTCTATCGTGACCGCAAACTATAGAAGCGATAGGTGTGAGACATCCCTTGTGCCTGTGAATAGCTGAGGGTGAGGATGAAGGCAAGCAGAGATGAATCCAGTATGGTGATCCATGACACACGGCTGCACCTCCCAGGTCATTTTTTTTTGCAATGGATAGAGTGTCAGTGCTATAAATAGTAGGTAGTCATGAGGCCATCAGGGCCAGTTGTATCCTACGGTACCTGAACGGCGTCCAGCATGGACCTGGCCTGCTGCAGGGCGACAGGCTCCCCGGCCTGCAGGGCCTCAGCGGGGTGGGAAACCTCAACCAGCCATTTCCTCAGCTTCTCTGCCATCTCCCTGTAGCGCTGCCACTGGCGGATGAGGCTGTCGATGATCCCTCGCCTCTGCTGGGCCCGCCGCACCACCCCCTGCCACTGGTTACTCAACAGCGTCAGCTTCAGGTTGAATTCATCCCTGCAGGAGGACGAGAGCATTTACATGGAGATGAGGAGTGACTGGAAGGACATGCAGAGGACAGATGTCAAATCAACGGCTCTAGGATGAACAATTTTCTATCAAGTTCCTTTTTGAATGACAAGAGGGAAATGAACTCAAGTTAAACCCATGTTTCAAGTGCATAAATTAAGCTCTGAATAATGCGTATCAGCACACTGTAAACAGGCTGTACTGTATGTATGGAGACAGTGGTCTCTACCTGTCATCCACTTGTCCCTGCTCCAGCATTCTCTGGCCATCACTGATTATGGAGTGAAGGATCTGCTGGCGGCTGAACATCTCTGCCTGAAATAGCTGCAAAGAAAACACATCTGAATCAGGACAACAGCATCTTTTTGAAGTGACATTGCCGTAGTCTTTCCATAAGCTTGTTGAAATGATGTCCTCAGAACGATGTTTAATGATGTCCTTGCGACAGGTTGTTCCCGCTTGGGTCCATTACTGGGTTGGGTTTCCAGCAGAACTCGTCCCCACCTACCTCGTGTGCTCTCTGCTGCTCCATCAGAGTCTGGTAGTTCCCAGAAATCTCCACAGCTAGTTTCTCCTCTGTCTGGACCAGGAACTCCATCCAAGTCTCACACTTCTCCAGGAAGGTCTGTTGCTGCAGCAGGAACGACTGCAGTTTGCTGTGAAAACCCCCCCAAAGAAAACAGCAGATGATTAAGTCACCAATGATCCGATTCAGAGGTTAAAATTTTGACCTTTGAATTAATAATTAATTAACTGACATCAACGGGAGACAATGTAAACTGATGTCAATTGGTTTTCCAAGCTAAACTGGACAGCTATTAAACCAATTGTGGGCTAACCTGAATCTCTCTGTGGTTTGCGCGTTGGAAGCCGACCAGCTCCGGTTAAGGTTCTGCATGCGTTTGATCTCAGTGTCATTAAGAGGAAGCCTGTAGCCCAGCTCATTCAGACGCTCCAGGTCAGGAGCCATGCTACTGAATTTCAGGATCTGTCTCTGGAGGAGGAACAGCACAGCTGCTGGTAAGACTAAGCAACATTATCAATTCACTTTGAAAATGTCCCTCTCAACTCTCAAACATTCTTCCTCTTCTTGCTTACTTTCCTTGATCTGAAAAAATGGACCATGTTCATGGCCAGCCTAATAAGTATTCAACACATTTCTTTCACCAATATGGTCTTTTGAAATTACTGTAAGCAATGGCAGAAAAAAAACAGAGGACGCATTTTGGGAAAATGTTCTGTAGTTAATGGTAACCACATATAGATCACAGTAGCGACATACCTTGAGTTCCTCCATGCGATCCTGGATGACGGACAGGTCAGAAGTACTACTGGGATCATGGACCTTCAGGGCTTCTTCTGCCTCTACCATCCAGTGTGCCAAAAGGTCCAGCTGCTCACTGAAGGTCTCATAGTCCTGGACTCCCATCTGCAGAAGATAGTGGAGGACAAAAGATATTCACTGATACAGTACATCCATTATTCATCTAGGCAAGACCCACAGAGATATATTTATTTTTCATGGGAGCCCTAGAGGAATGAACCAATGGCCAGTAAAGCATAAAGTTAATTCCAGAAAAAATATTCAAAGCTTACGGTTAAATTAACTTCAGTGTCTTTGAGAACACAGCGTTGGTAAATCTGTCAGGTAAAACTGGTCCCATAATTCCACCGTACCTGTAGGGTGATGAGCTGCCTGCTGAGGGCTTGTTCCACGGTTGCCAGGCGCTGGGTCAGAGAGAGGTGGTCTGACTGGATGGCGGATGCTGATGAGGTGTCCACCTGTTGCTTCAGCTGATCTCCCAGCTCCTGGAGTACCTGTAGAGATGCCTGCACAGGAGCCTGAGCCCGCAGCAACGCCTGGAGAGACACCACCAAACCAGAAATGCATTGGTGTAACAGAAGACATTAAAATGTATTACAAAATAGTATGCAGTCTAGTGAAATAAGCTTTGATGAAAGTTGACAGTATAAAAACTCTGTGCTAAATCTTAGGTGTATGGAAAACGGTGATTCAAACAGTGCCCCTGTTCCAACGCACACTGCAGTCTTGGATCCAGGTAGACACTTCCTCATCTGTGATGTCCTTGTTGCAGGCCGTCTCCAGTAGCTGGTTTGCCTTTTCCTCTTGTAGCTGGACGCTGGAACAGCTCTGTCCATGCAACTCTTTGTAGTGCTGCCAGAGCTGTAACAGAGCTTTACTGCTCCTCAGACGCTCCGAGATCTCTTCTAGCAGACAGCTCCACCTGTGGACACAAAACATATTGATACATGTCAGATTGATGTATCATGGATCAATAACATCATATTGGTTGTTTTATCAACTGATGGACCGAGGAAGTTCACCTGAGACACAACACAGTAGTTCTCACCCATTCATGGACCATTGGAAGAAAAGCCTCCAATGTGGTCTTACAGTGATCCAAAGAAACCAACAGACCTAGCGTTGACGTCTTTCAGGGTGTTGTTGAGCGAGTCGGACACAGACGGGTGGCACTCCTTCAGCAGCTGGTGTGTGACAGAGCCAAACTTGCGCAGACTGCCATCCCGCTTCTCCAGGTCTTCATGCAGGTTCTGTACAACACAAGTCACCAACATGTTAGCCTCAAACCGCACAACAAGTATTGGATATCATGTCCACCATATTTCCTAAACCAATCTAACAGTCTTCTCTAACCTACAATTTGTAGTTTCGGGCAAATATTGGAAACAACGCCTGCTACGGCTTCATTTAACAAACTGCTGTAGCATAGCCAAACTAGAGTCTACAAAGATGTGGTTTCACAAAGGTGCTCATTCCCAGATCCCACTAACAATAACAATAATTATAATTCTATATACTCAACTTTTAAAGGGGATATAACTAGGGCACATTTCAGGAATCAGGGGGATAACTGGAGTTGTGCTAATGTGTAGGTCTCAGCAGTCAATGAAGAAAACGCAGTGGACAAAAGAAAAAACAGCCAGGAGGCGTCACCTGTAGACTCTCCACCTGTAGCTGAACAGCCTCCAGGGAGCCGGTGAGGAGGCGGAAGCGGGACACAGAGTATCTGCCCTCCATCAGGTAGCCGTTTATCTCTTCTGAGGACTGCTTGTACAGACTCCACTGGTCCAGCACTGACACAAGGCTGATCTTCAACTGACCAATCTGGGGGTGGAGCCGAGATTCAAAACAACAATCAGGTATGGACTTAAATGGTAATTCAAATTGCGTTTTGCTCGCCTGGTCCCGGATCTCTTTTTGACGTTTCGCAAATTCCCTTCTGGCTTCAGGGTACAGCAAAAACAAAATTATTCTTTGCTGGAAGTACAGTAGGCAAGCAGTTTCATATTGTTTAAATGATTTTATTTTCCTTGTATCTTCATACGCAGTAATATCTGTGGACTAGCTACGTTTCATAATAATTTCCTTTGTCAGTAAAATACTTTATTAATATCATTTGATTATTAATTTAATTTGATAATTTCATTTGATAATAGATGATGTCATCACTGTGTGCTTAGGTGATTGGCAAGAAGTCACTAAGATATTCTACTACATTAATAATAATAATTTATTGCATTTGTAAAGTATTTTTCATTATAGAGGAATAATCTCAAAGTGCATGAAAAAGAAATTACAAAATGTCAACTTGTGGTCTCACTCACATTGTGGATCGTTGACCTGTGACCTGAACACGGAACGTAACTGCCAAAATTCTGTGCACAAATGTAAACCGATCCATGCACTCAACTTTAATTATAAAAGCACACTTAAAAATTCTAACACAAATGTGTTGACGGACAAATCTGGTTGCATTTATACTAATGCTTTTTTAGAAATATAAGTCAGGTAGTGTTTGTTTGTGGATAGTGACTTACATTTGTGCATTTTTATTTTTTACGTTTCCAACTACGCATATGTTGAGTTTAAAGCTGTATATATACGAATTATGTTCACCATCATGGATCCACTGCTGTGTATTTACAGATCACGGTTTACATGTGTGGATTGTATGCTGTGTATTTACGGATCATGGCTCAGATTTGTGAGTTTTATGCTGTGAATACAAACATTTTGGCAGTATTCTATCTCCATAATAAAGTCTCTACCAGGTGGTCCAGGTTAGCCCAGGAGTGATTGACAGCTTGGAGCGTCTCCATGACAACAGCACAGGCCTCGTCGGTTTTGTTCTGGATGAGGGCACAGGCCTGTTCCTCCACACGCTCCACCTCACCCTCCTTTTCCTTTACCATCTCCTCCAGCTCCTGCAGGAGCAACGGAAGGAGAAATCAGTGAGCAGAGGAGACACATTTACAGTAATTAACCTATTTTCAGGGATCAAAGACCATCCACAATAAAGTTTAGGATTAAAATAAAGATTAGTATCCTGAATAATCAAATCTTCCTTTACAAAATTGACAAGCAATATGAAATCCGAAGACTTGAATGTTCCTACCTGGCAATCTTTAAAAGCCTGTTGAACAGAGGTTAGGTCCTCTATCCTATGCTTTCTCTTCAGCCTTTGTTCCTGAGTCAGCAACCAGGTTTTTAGGCCCTGTATGTTGCGCTCGTAGTCCAACCAGGCTTCCAGGAGAGTCTCAAGGAACTGAACCTGACCACACAGCACAGCAGGCCATGTTAAAATATGTTGCAATGAGACAACAAAATCATTTCTGAAGCCCATGCATAACAGGATTTGTCTGATCAACTAGCCTTAGTATTTGTGTGATCATAACTAGTTTTAGTATTTGTCTGATCATAACTAGTTTTAGTATTTGTGTGATCATAACTAGTCTTAGTATTTGTGTGATCATAACTAGTTTTAGTATTTGTCTGATCATAACTAGTCTTAGTATTTGTGTGATCATAACTAGTTTTAGTATTTGTGTGTTCATAACTAGTTCTAGTATTTGTGTGATCATAAGTAGTTTTAGTATTTGTCTGATCATAACAGCCCCACTGCTCTTTCTGCAAAAACTCTCCCATCTTTCACCAATGTCTTAATAAAACATAATTGCTTGAAAAATATCTTTAAGCATTGAAACAGTACGATAGGCCACTTGAATAATCAAAAATAGGCTTTAATGTGATGTGTTTAATGTGATACCGTGCTCTATAATACATTTCCATTTGTAAACAATAAAGTACAAATTTGCATTTAAAGTTGAAATGAAAGGAGTTTATTTTCTCACTCACCCTCTCCATGATGAGTCCCTGAAGTATCTGCCAGCGTCGGTTCATGACTCCCAGCCTCTCTGCAAAGTCTGTCTTGTCGCTGCGCTTGCTCTCCACATCCTGACCCGTGAGTTGGAGCATGGACTGGTTCACAAAGTCCACCGTCAGCTGCTTACAGCTCACATCAACTCTGAATCCCTGGAGTGAAAATGAGAGAGAGAAAGAAAAAGAAAGGAGAGAAGAGGAAAACAAGAACATACATATGACTAGGGTCCAAATGATGTGTATTCTCTCTGTCTTCATTTTAATCATAATATTAGTCATATTTATGTACCATATATGGAATATTGTAGTTTCAGTTTTCTATTCTTTACCTTGTACTTTTGCAAGTAGTCTTGGATGACAGTCGACCCTACCGCCCCCTTCATGTTCTCCTCATCCTCCTTGATCACGCTCTCTATTAGAGACATCCAGTTGACTAGCTCTGAGATGGCGTGGTGGGAGGCCAGCTTCTCCATTTGCAGCTGTAGAAAAGAAACAGGCCAATATATTAAATGTATACAAAAAGAAAAATCACAGCCTCCTATCCTGGATCGAAATGGAATTGCTCCATTTCTGATGTTTGATTTCAGTCTGGCATTCCTAAATAAGGGGAATGGAGAGCTTCTTTGCATGTAAACATAGTCAAAAATAGTCAACGGCGTCCTGTTAATGACATTAGATTCCATATACAACGTGGTCATGAAAAAAAAAACGGTCCGATCTATCTATTGTATCAAAGAGAAGCAGGAGAGCAGGAGTCAAACACTAATCCTATTTGCCCTATTTGGCCTGAGCAGATAAGCCTGTTCAGTGCCGTAGCTGCATGCGGTACTCCCTTCATGGTGCACTACTTTGGACCAGAGCTCAATGGGAGGAACAGGGTGCCATTTGGAACTTATGTTGTGACTCTCATGACAAAGACTGTTACCATAAATGTTAGCCCAATCCAGAAGCTGGACAGTGTTCACGCGAGATTTGGCTCAGAGGTCAGTCAATCTCTGGTGCTTCTTCTGGACCACTGGGATAGCTATATGCCGCTAGGTCACACTCACTTTCTCTCTCTCTCTCTCTCTCTCTCTCTCTCTCTCTCTCTCTCTCTCTCTCTCTCTCTCTCTCTCTCTCTCTCTCTCTCTCTCTCTCCGTCTGTGTGTGTGTGTGTGCGCAGATAAGCCTGTGTCATAACCTGATGTAGTTTCTCCTGCACCACTGGGATACGTGTGAGCAGTTGGGTCCACTGTGAGTCCACGCGGGCCAGATCAGAACGCAGGGCTGCAGTGTCAACCTTCTTAAGCCTCAGGAGCTGGTTGCCCTCGGTCAACACAGAGCACTTCAGAGACGAATGCGTCTCCACCTCTTTACAGAACTCCTGTAAACGGAGAATAACGGTCATTTGCTCAGGGAATAACTAGGTCGTTTTATAAAATGCTTTTAAAAAAGGGTGACTTTCAATATCTTAGTTATTTGTAATGCTAAACTAAATGATTATCCTAACCTCACCTATAACCTTACCCATAACCTAATACTGTACATCTCACCAGGAATGCATAGAGATGATCCCTGATGGTCTCCAACTCCTGTGGAACTAACAGTGCCTGTGTGTTCCAGAAATCCAGACGTTCCAGAGCAGACGGCAGCCAGCCATTCAGCTCAGCAGAATGCTTCTGGTAACTGGACACCACAAGGAGACAAACAGATTGAGTGGAGGATAATTAAACCCCAAAACATAGAAACATTACATACAGAGCAAACCTGTATTCCAGTACTATTTTTGATGCTGCCCCCCCCCCCACAGTATTCAACTGAGACCTGTCTTAAATGACAGAGAGACTGGCTTGACTATCTACATGTAAGTGATCAAGCAACAACCAAGCTCAGTCAAGCACAGCTGATGTATTTAAAAGAAGGCACATTCAGGTCCACATCGCATCCAAGTGCGTCTGACAGACAAAACAATGTCCCTTGGAGGTCAAGGCTGACCTGGTCCAGTGTTTAAGGACGCCCTCCAGTCTCTGCAGCTCCTTGCAGACCTTATTGGAGTTGTTGAGCCAATGTTCCCCTAGCGCTGTCAGTTGGTTCTCCAGGCCAGGACAGCACACAGACAGCATCAGCCTCTTCCCCTCATCCAGGACCTGGTACAGCTTGTGCTGGTGCTCCATCAATCTACCCCTCAGACTCTTCCAAGAGGAGATGACGTCGACCAAGGTGTTAGGTTGACATTGATACATAGCAAATGTGAGACTGTTGCTGTTAGCACTATTCTACAATAGTCTTTCAGGGAAATTGTGATTCAAATGTAAATGAAGCCAACTAGAAGGTGATAGGGGAAATAGCATGGGTACCACACAGGGTTGATGCTTTTTGTCATGACTGCTTAACGTTGTGAAGGATGAAGATATCAGCACCACTGTACCTGATAGAGTGAGATCCTCTCCTTCAGCCTGTCTTCTGTCTCCTCCACTAGTCCCACCGTGGGGATGCTGCCCTCCACCATCTCCAGATGTCGGCAGAGACCCTGGTAGTCCTGTTCTAGACGGCTCCATGTCTAAGAACACACAGATGCAGATGGCTAGAACATGTTAGGTACAGTCCAACTCCTGAAATAAAGAACAATCAGCGGTACTTGGTGTACAGATATATCCTTTTCAGACCACGGTGCTGACCACCAGTGTGCTAAGTAGGATTCACTTGTTTCCACATTCTCTACATCTTGGCTGTGTTGTCTGAAATGGTGTCTTGCGGTATTCTCTGACCTCCAGGATGTGCTCCAGCTCCACCCCCCGCCTGTGGGCCTGTTTGAGGACTCCCTGGGCCTGGGCCAGTGTCTCCTCCAGAGCCTGGTTCTCCCTGGGACCCACCAGGCTGCTGATCTTCCTGAAGAAGGTCTCTGTCAGGATCATGTGGGACTCCAGACCCTGGAAGAACTCCTGGAGGAGAAAGACATGGTTGTATAATGTTAACCATCCATGGTAATGGACGCTGAAGGACGCTTGAGCAATACACTTTTGAATTGCCTTTTGGTTTCATGTAAAAATGTAGATTATGAAATTGATTCATAGTTTTTTTAAAACTGACCGTACATCTGTGTGACTACATTGAAAATTGTATTTCACCTTGTGTTTGTCCAGGAGGACCTGAACTTCCTCCGCTGAGATGGCAATGATTCTCTGGTTGGTGGCCATCTTGTCCTGAGCGGTGTCCACCAGGTCAGCAAGATCTTGTAGAGCCCTCTCATACTGCCCCTTCAGAGCCATGTTCTGGTTCAGGCCGCTCCGTCGCGAACCCACCATCATAACCAGCTCCTCATAGGCATCCTGAAGAGAACGAGCAGAGAGAGGAATCTCATTCATTTGCTAAGCCAATTTACGAATACTTTCAATTTCACTTTTTTTTACACAGTTTTGCAACATCGCCTGTGAGCGTCTGTGACAAATGTCTGTGAGACAATGTCAGATACCTGTAACTTCAGCAGTTCATTGGTGGAGATCTGGTCCGCCTGTAGCTCTGCTCCTTTGGTTTTGAGCTGGTAAATCCTCTGCTCAAACTCACTCAAACCCTCCTCAGCCTCGAGTATGACCTACCAGAGAAAAACCAATACCGTTTCGCAGACATTTAGTTTTGTTATTTTTATAGTGTTTGGAGATTGGTGCGCTGCCATTATATATAATACCTCAAGTTGTTTGGAGGCCGGTCTTTCTGTCGCTCCCGCCAAAGTCTGATGAATCTGGCACTTTGAGTCAGTGAGATCGGTGAGCAGAAGCTGTGACTCTGTCTGCATAAATCAACACAAGACGCACTTAATTCAAGCTTTTTAGCCTAAAAATTGTTCTGAGGCCCATATGTGAAAAAGTGCACTACACAGTATGTACAGTAGCCTAGAGCTATTTGGCATATAAAGTACTCCACATTCACAGTACTCTGACCTGGTAGGATGTAATTTCTTGCATCCTGCTCCTCATGTGTTCACAGCGTCTCCCCAAGGCAGAGTCCAGCGCCCCCAGCCTCTCTGTCAGACAGTCCAGCGTTTCCTCTATCAGTGCCTGGTCCTCCCCACAAATCCCTGTCGGTTGGCCAAGGAGACCCCGACTATGGCATACCTCATCAGTCACCTCAGTCACATCTTTCCCTAAGGCCTGAAGGAACAGAGTTGACATGGTCACAGGCGGGTAACCGTGAAGCATCGGTGTCATGACTTGAGCTGGCATGAAATCAGGGAACCTTCGCCTGAGCAGCTGAAGGGCCAGGAGAATTGTCTGTCGTTCTGTTAGCGACATCATGCTAACAAAGCTGACACAGCAGTGATCCCTTTCAGGTCCAAAACAATCTGTCAGGTCAAAGAAGATTATCCCCACTGCCTACCTCTTGGTGTTGTAGCTGTGTCTCAGCATTCTCAGCCAGCAGCAGAGGACCAGAGAAGAGGGTGTTCTCCACATCATCCAACCAAGCGGAGGTGGCTGAAATGGCCTGGTAGAGCTGCTGCTCCATGGAGATCACCTGGCTTTCAGAGACCCCAGTCTGGATAGGATGAATACATCTTTAATGTTCACTGAAAGTATTTTTTACCAGTTTAAAAAAAAGGATCCTAATAAATAAACTCTGGTGGGTCTGGAAGCAGTCAAAGTGTATGTACACTCCATAGTGAACATTTTCCATTAAAAAAAACAATCACACATCAAGCTGTACCAAAACTGTTAGGGATGTTAGAGTGTTGTTGTAACCTACATGTGTAAGAGACATCACCTCCATCATCTTTTTGAAACAATCATATAAGGTCTTTAGGGAAGACTTGTCCTCAGCTTTATCTGTTTCTCCTTTAAACAGGGTTCCAGTGTTGGTCACTCTGGCTGTTCTGGAGTATACCTGGAAAAGAGTTTGGCCACAGTCAGGGCCTATTGACATCACAGGACCATCTGCGTGTGTGAGTGTGTATATGTGTGTAAGTGCTGTTAATGAAAGTCCCCTGCTACAGCAGGTTTGAAGGGTGGTCTGTACCGGTTGCTTGTGGTCTTGCTCCAGGGTTTTCTGTAGGAGCTGTAGCTTGGTTCTCAGTTCTCTCCTCAGACTCTCCCACCTCTGTCTCATCAGTTCCTGGGCAGCCCGGGTCTCTGTCTGCAGTAGTACCTCCGGAGAGAAGGGCTCCGTCATACTACAGATTTTAAAAACAAAAACAGACATAACATCAAAAACTCTTTCGCAGGATTAGACCTGCTGGTCTCTGGTAATTCAACATAAGTAGTGGACCATGTAGTGTCCCTGCTACCAAGCCACACCTGACACTGCTGGGTGAGGCCTGCTGGGTCAGGATCTCCTCTCCTCTACTGGCCACTGACTGAAGCAGCTTCTTCTGCTCAGCTAGCTGCTGCTCCAGCTCCTTAACATCAATCGCGACCCAAATAAACACGATCAGTTTGTTTATAAACATGACTTACTCTTGACTGAATGACTGAGTTAGTATATTAATTAAAGCACAGATGGACGGGTGGTTGGATAAACAAACAGACATGTCTGGCAGTGGTAGTGTGATGGTGTGTATGACAGACTGGACTACCCTCTGTCTCTGGAGGCTGTCCTGATGGTGCTGTGAGCGTGTGGTGCGGGCCTGGACCAACCAGTCCTGTACACTGGGCCCCTGAGGCGGGCTGGAGTCGGACTCACCGCTCCCTTGATCCTCCACAGAGCCCTGGAGGAGGACAGACGCAGAGAGAGACGAGTTACTGACGGACACAGTCCAAAACAAAGAGGGTTATTCGACTAACAAATTGCTTGATTCAAATTCGGACTACAAGACCGACCATCAACGACCAACTGTCTAGGCTAGTTAAGGATTTTAAGTCGTTTCGGTATCAATCAATCAAACTTTCATTACTAATTTGAGCAACTCAAACAAGAGAACACTTGAAATATTTTAAGTGGATATCTATGTAATCCATTTTGCCCAATCATGTCCCTGCACACAGTAGTCGAAATACAGCAGTATGGGGAGAGACCGACACCATATCAAAAGTTCAGAGTAAACAGAAGACAGTATATTAAAGGTTTCAGAACAAACATTACATGTACATGGTTCCTAAGACAGACTTTAACCCCCCGAAAAGCTTCCCATGCTAGAGAGGCCTGCAGGACAAACACAGAAACCCGGGTTCGAACACAGAAGGTCACCTATTGCTAGTACCATGTCTCTCTGGACAACATCTGCAGTCCAGTATTAAATCCGGCCAGGTATCCAGGAGTAGCTGGACTCACCTGCATGTTGACGTGTTTGTCTTGCAGTATCCTCTGGAGCTCCATCAGACTTCCCTTCAGCATACGCAGCTTCCTGGCCAGCTCCTCGGCGTCCTCCCTCATGTCCATCCTGGTCTCCTGCCTCCCCTCTAGCAGCAGGCTCTCGCTCCGAATGGTCAACTCTGACAAGGCCACCACCTTCTGCTCGATCTCCTGCAGCATGTTCTGAAGGAGCAGCAGGAGAGAGGCCAGCTCAAACATTGTGTCGCCCACCAGGTGGGCAATGGCTCTCGGGCAGAAACGTTAGCCAACCGGACCCCCCAGGCAGCCAGGTAACTAGACCCCCAACCCCAGGGCCGGTAAGGACCCCTTCAGTAGACCCAAAAGCAACAGGTCTTTCTAAGCGCTGTCCCGGTCTCATTTTCATCACACCTCCCACCCCACACTGTTCAAAACACTGCCTTTAATCCTTCATGATCCATGTTCTGCATGCATGTTCATGCTCAAGATCAAAAGCATAGACTTCCCAGGTGTCCTGAAATTCAACAACTCTTGCAACGAAAGAACGCAGTTCTACCACAAATGTCCCGTCTTAAATTCTTTCTCAATGATCCCCAGACAAATCCTCCATGTAGATCAAAGCCATTGCTTTGCCTGTGTGTGTATCGGTAAGTTGAACGGGTTTCTCAAAGATAGGGAGTGACTTCCCACCCCTCTCATCCCTCCCCCTCTCTCTCTTGTCAGGTGGGATTCCCTACTTGGATATTCCAGTGGGACGGCCCACCCCCACCAACCACCAATAAATGCAGTGGAATAAGTCATTGTCACTGACCAGACCATATGCAGTGACACAGAAGACATCTGCATAATCTGCTTAGCCAGCCTGGTGTTACAGCCGCTTACCTCCCTGCCAGTTAACCCTACTGCTAATACTCCTGTTTACTGTTGCCAGGTTCCACCTCCCTGAGTGGGAATAAAAAAGCGGGAAATATAGTAGGAATTAATAGTAGGATTTTAAATGAATGGCTATCATAAAGTGTGTGTGTGTGTGTGTGTGTGTGTAATCCTAATTTTAAATATAAATTATCTTCAGTTATTTCCAATTTAGTGGTTAGGTTTAGGGTAATCTCGTTCCCAGACACTTCCGCCCAAGCCTGGGGCCGAAGTAACAGTAGGTGTAGGGTAAAGCTTACAGTAGGAGTTAGGTTTAAATAAGAGTTAAGTTTAGACATTAAAGTTTGTTTAATCTGGTTAGGGTTAGGATTAGAGTTAGGTTTAGGGACAGGGCATAGGGAAAATAGAGAATAATTCAGACAAAATTAGACAAAGAAACGTGCTCTCAGCTAACCTGACAGTCGATGAGCTGCTCATCCATGTCCTCCTTGTCCTCCTCTGGGCCAGGCTGTAGGAAGGAAGTCAGGGCTTGGCGGGTGCTGTGCAGCCACTGGTCCATTTCATCAGCCTGGTTGAGATACCGCTGTAGGTCTTGCTCCTGTCGCCGCTCCTCCTGACGGTCACTTACACGCTCCTGGACAGGGGCATCACAAGACGACACTTGAACCATGCCAAACAGCTAGTCGTTAAACTCATCAACCTGTTGACTCCTCATGTTTTAAATGAATTATATGAACATTCCCTAAACGTTTCAGTTTGAATAAACCTTAAAGGATCCTTTTTAAAGTGTACCTCCAGAAGCTGACGTTTCCCTGAGGCCTTCATGTGTATGGTGGCCATCCTGTCAGCCAGGACAGTGAGGGTGGATTGCATGGCCAGCTGGTTGACCGTGTCTGATTCCACAGCATCAGAACCCAGCTCCTCTGAGAAGCTGTTCTGCAGCTTGTCAATCTCTTCCTGCAGTCTCTGGATCTCCTCATTTATTGGCTGGTGGAGGGCATAACAGTGTTCAGTTAGAATTGGAAGGTTTTTAACAGGGGTTGGTGTTGATTAGGATTGGAACCTGTTATGTAGATTATGAATACGGAAAACTAAAGGCTTTCTGCCTCTAGCTAACAGTGGTATATTAAGCATACCAAGATGTAACATAAGAGTTCTGCCCTTAAGCAATTGGAAATTGGTGTCTTCAGCATGTGGAAATGTTCCATGGCACTTTGTCCTCAGGTAATACGGAACCTCCGTTACCTTATGGTCTTCCAAATAACTGTCTGTGCTCCTGTTAGCGTCCAGTGGCTCGTTGAGTTTGGCCTCAATGGCCTCCATGTTAGAAGAGATTGACTGAAGAGAACCCTGGTATCGCTGCTGCTTCTCCAAAGCCTCATAAAGAGACCTCTGCTTCTCATTGATCTACACATGAAGAACAGGAAATAGAAGTGCTTAGAGCTGGGGCTTCACAATTTATTACGCACTTTTCCAAAATGGTGAAAATCGTGAAGTCAAATTTAATTGCTGTGGAATGAACGAAGGTAGCAGCTGAAATGAGAACATTGCTTACCACATTCTTCAATGTCTCCCAGGAACGTTGCAGGTCATCCAAGTTGGCCACAGATTCAAATGTCGGGTCAAATAGCTCCTGTATAGGAGCTCTGATGAGGGTGCCTTGTCCCATCTTAAATAAGAAATAAGTTAGCGAGAAATGGGTTGAAAGTATGAAATAGGCATCCCAATGTTTGGTGTATAGCTAGTTAAACAATAAAGTAAGTGGTAGGTAAAGGAAAGGAAAGATTCATCCAAATAAAGTGTCTGATTGATGGAAGAAGGGGAGCGACAGACCTGAGAGTGAGGAATGGGAGAGGGGGAGCGACAGACAGGAGGAGAAGACATCTCACTGCTGGTGCCCTCCTCCCCGGACTCCTCAGTGACAGGGGAAAGGAGGGTGTGAGAGCGGCCAGCTGTCATCTGACACCCAAGAGGTTTCAGTTAGAATGGACAGACAGAAATTGCAACCATGTTTTAGATACAGATCAACACAAGCAAAGAAGTTACCTAGGTTTGGGGTGTTAGGTAGTCATTCAAAATACATGCAGAGAGGTTAAGCTAAATCAAATCTAAAGATTTTAGGAAGGCATGAATTACAGTGACGTAATGAGCCTGGTACTGGATTAATCAGAAAACGTTTATAACTTATATATCAACATCCTCCATTGGGTCATCGTTCGGGAAGAAATGCCCTCTTACCATGACAACAGACTGTTTTCGTGTCTCTCCATCCAGCACATCATCAGTAAGCCCCGTTCCCTCAGTGTCGCTCACGGTCAGCAGCATGGTGGTGTGCTTGGCCTTCACAGCTAACATCTTACACTTAGAGTTCAGGCTGGAGATCTGCTCTTGGTAACCTTTGATCTTTTGGGCCAGCTCCTGTCAAAGAAATCACAGTCGGGGGTTATGGTGACAACAGGTTTTACAGATTTACTGTTGCTTTTTAAGATTGGACACGTACACGTTGTTGTTCCTGCCAGAACCATCACATGGATCTAAAGACTTCCACTTCATACATACACAATATTGTCTTGTATTTATTTCGCCGGTAGTGTACATTACCTCATGGTGTAGGATCTGAGCCTGAAGCTCCTGGATGTTGTTGGTGGCAATGGGTCGATCCTGGATCACCCTATGGGCGTCCTCGATCAACCCCTGGAGGTGCCTGACCTCCTGCTCATACTGCTCATACTGCACCACCGCCTCCTGCAACGGGAGGAGGTAAAGGAAGGATAACGCCGCTGGTCAATGTGAATCACATCCGAAATTCTGAACTGTCTCTTGGCTTGTCAGTGTTGCTAACTGGATTCAAACCGTGACCTCCTGTTTACAGACTTCGGGCTGGAGCCTAGGCTTCAGTTTGGGGAACTAACACAAGTCTTCAGTCAAAAGCAATGATATTCATTAAGGAGTGCTGGGGACTCCCTACCTGCAGAATGTTGCACTGTTGTATTGCGACGTGCTGCAGCTGGCTGGCCTCCTGCTGAAGGCCCAGTGCTGTGCGACAGATAGCCAGGCCTGGCATCACCTCCTCGGGGACTCGTAGGGCACTCTGACACAGCTGGACCGTCTGCACCTGCTGCTTGAAGCCCTCCATCTCGGACAGCAGACGCTGCAACAAGACGAGGAGGGAACATTCATATTTTAAAAAGAGGAAGAAGAAGACAATGGCAATGAAAATGACAAATAAATGTCTGACAATGACCTGTCTCTGGGCCAGCTGTTCTTTCAGACTCTGTCTGGCCAGCTCCGGAGAGGTCAGGGTGGCTTGAACCTGTTCCAGAGCCATGTGCAGGGCCTTCACCTCATTTTCCAAGCATTCCATACTCTAAGAGCACAACACAAGCGTCCATGTCAGGATGCAGAACAAAATATCGAAAATGCTAGCTGGCAAGCTAATAAACTAATTTTAGCCATTTTTCAGGAGAGTCTACAACCTCAATACAACATCGATATTTTCATATGCAGTTGAAAATAAGCCTGAGATGCTAAACACTACAGTATATACACATTGTTTGCATAATTCTTAAATCATGGCTAACAACAATGCTACAGTAAAAGAAGATGCTAGGTTACAGTGTGTCTGTGCAGTACCTTGGCTGCATCCTGTAGGCTCTGTAATCGTGTTCTGACGTCCTGCTGGAGTTCCTCGGTGTGTCTGCTGAGCTCACACACCTGCTGGGACATGTTCTCCGTCTGCAGCACCTCAGACAGCAGATCCACCTTCTCCCCCATGGCCTGCAGGTCACAGTGGAGCTCCCGGGACTCACGCAGCACAGACTGGAGGGATGGAGGGGAGTTGGAAAACTCAGCATGCACAATAAATGCAGCAAGTGGACACTTGCTATAAAAGAGTGGCTCCCAGTGAGGGACTGAATCAAGAGGGACTGAATCATACTGGTTTCCAGTTTAGAGTGATGAAAATATTAGACGAGGCAATAGAACACAAAGTTTCTGCCTCACAGACACACAATCTAAGACTGCCAGGACTGCACAGGGTATGTGTATGTGAGGGTTCTGTGTTAAAATGTCATTCTCCACCAACCTGGTACATTCTTATCTGCTCCTGCAGATGTGGGGAGGAGTTCCAGATGATGTTGGCCCTCACCAGGCCCTTGGCTTTCTCCGACCACCTCATTATGAAGTCCAGCATCTCATTGTACTCATCTAGATGGGCCCCGGCCTGCACATGAGATATAACAGGTGGCATTAAGGAACCAGCAAACAGGCAGCAGGTTAAGGTGAGTTATAGTATAAATAGTACCTAGTATAATTTTGTCAAATGACCCTATATTAAATCTCTGGGCTGGGCAACACAGCACATTGTTACCACCTCTTCAGTGTAAACATCATCCAACAACAACTACAGTATTAAAGTAACATCAAAACTTCCTTTGTATTTGGGGTTTTTCCACAATAGTTTTTGATAAAAAAATTTCTTAACCTTTTTGAGCCAGATGGTTCTACAATCAGCCAGTCGTGCCGTGTGATGGTGGATGTCCCCCAACTTGGTGATGGCGTCACTCAGCTGTTTGGCCAAAATAGGGTTGCGTTTGACAAACTCCTGGACTGCTGCATCCAGCTCTGACAGAGTCCGACGACAGCTCTCCAAGTCATCACAAAGGCACTGTGGAGAAGAAATAAACTTTTAGAAATAGACTGACTTTTAACTTTTTTAGATAAAAAACAATACATTTTAAGAACAGAACGTTTCATTTGTTATCATTTTATCCCATTGAAATTATAGTGAAGTTATACATGTTGGAGCCTGTTAATCATTTGCTTACTTTTATCATTATTTTGGAAAGTGTCATGTTTTTGGATTATACAGAATGAATATATTGAGACGTTCCGAAAGTTTCATTTTTGTTTGGATTATTATTAAATTCTTTTGGACGTGTGTCTTATACATGCAACTGATCACCAGTGGCTTTTCGAACAGCTGCTACAATACATTTCATTCATTTTTATTATTTTTTCTTCATTCAAGCACGGCACTTTCTGAAAACAACTATTCTTTAAAATGTATTATTATTACAACATTTACTTTTGTGTGGCATACTAAGTTGTTCTTGATAAGAGCATCTACTTAAATACTAAAAGAAAAAAAAAATGATTTTAAGGGTCATCTTCAGCTCACTTTGGTCTCATCTTTAGCATGATCAACATCGCTGGCTTTGTCTTTGAGTCTGGAGGATATGGCTTTCATCTTCTCTGACACGTCATGGATCCTGGAACTGAAATCCTCCTTGATGTCTCTCGTCTTCTGAATTTCTCTCTCTTTGGATAGGACCTTCATAAAAAGAATACAAAAGTAAATACTCAAATTAACCCAATCAAATTTCTCTAAATCCCCTAAAATATTATAAGATGCGTAAACAAGTGGTAGAAAAACATGTAAAACAAAAGTAAAACAAGTGGACTTGTTTCCTGGCCACAGATAAAGCCTAATCTATTCAAATGGAGATTTTCCATTGGGCAACGTGTCCATGAAACTGGCCCAGTTATTGATTGCAGGCTAGTTCAGTATGCTACCTGGTCCTCAATGGCCCCCAAAGCAAGGGACACCTCAGCCAGCTGCATGGAGATCTCTGAGGGCAGGATGGTGTACAAGTCCAGATACTTGCTCTGCTGTTGCTCTGCTATCTTATCCACATGCTGACGGTACCCAATGACATCACTGTGCACCACCTGTAAAAAACATGAGAAACACGGTAAAGGACAAACATCAATACTCAAAACAAGAAACTTACATGACAGTTACTGTACAGCTAGCTAGTGAAATTGGTGCCCCTGTCAATCAAGAGTAATTTGTCCAAAAATGACTCAACTTACAATGTTTTGTGTCTCTCCCTCACCAACACTTTCAATAGTTTAATTTCATTCTAGAATAGAGTTTAATTGAACAAAAAAGGGACACAATTTCAGAAAGCCACTGGCAAAATCTGTGCCTTACAATTAATCAAGAGATTTTTCCAAAAGTAACCAAAGCTTTACTAATCCCTGTGGGATTCGAACCATCAATCACCAACGTTAGTAGCACACTGCTCTATAAACAGAGCAAAACTGTCAATCACAAGATTGACAGTACAAGAAATATATGGAGTAGAGTTTCATTCAATGAAACTAGGTACACAGTATCTGTGAGCCACTCGGCAAAATATGTGCCCCCTGTTTATTCCAAAAATGGAATAACTAAAACTAAAACTCACACTAAAACTGTCTTGTGTCTCTCACTAACAAACCTTTCAACAGTTTCATTTCATTCAAGAGTAGAGTTCAATTTAATAAAAAAGGGACACAATTTCTGTCAGTCAAGTACACAATCTATGCCTACAATAAATCCAAAGGGATTTTTCAAAAATTAACCAAACTTGCACTGACCCTGGTGAGAACTGAACCAACAACCACTGGCATTAGCAACAGACCGCGCAACAAACTGAGCTACTGTACCCAGTCAGTAACTCCCAAAGACAGTAACTCCCAAAGAAATATATGGAGTAGATTGTCAGTGATCGGGGAAATCGGGGATGGTTTCCGGCAGGCAGCTGCCAAAATCCATGTCAATCAACAGTGAATTTTCCCAAAAAAAACTGTTTGCGGTTGAAATTTGTGCCCCCTGTGGTGGATTGCGGTTGGTTGGTGTCCCTTTGGTTGAAGCTTGGCAATGTGGGTGGATTGACTTTCTGCCTGTTTGGCCCTGTCCGGGGCCTCCCCTGGATAGGGCCACAGTGTCAATGGACCCCCCTGTCTCAGCCCCAAGGTTTAAAGCTGCAATATTATTATTATACAATATTATTATTATAGGGTCAGTTGTCCATCTCCAATGTAAATCCTTGTAAACTTAAGGAATGCACTCTCTAAATGTTTCTTGTCTCCTGCTCCATTCAAACTTAGGAGGACATGAGGTCATGGCCCACACCTCCCGAGTACCAGGCTCTAAAGACATGTTGCTGCTACTGTCCAAAGTCTGGCTGTGTTGCAGATCAATCAACACAATACCTGATGATTCCAGCTGCCAGTCTGCTGACCAACACCTCCTCCCCCCTGGTTATCCCTGTCCTTGTGCTTCCGACCTGGATTAGGTCGGAATCAAAAGGGATTTTTCCAAAAGTAAACAAATGTATACCAAAAGCTTTGGGATTTGAACTCACAACCTCAAACAATAATAGTACACAGCTCTACAAACTGCGCTACACAGCTGATTGCAATGGAAAAAGATATATGGAGTAGATTGTTATTCAATGAAAATGGGGACACGGTATCTGGCAACCAGCCACCGAAATCCGTGCCCCTGTCAATAAACAGTGATTTATCAAGAAATTACTCAACTTATACTGTTTTGTGTCTCGACCTCACCAACACTTTTAACAGTTGTGATCATGTTAGATTAGGTTTACTCTGTAGTTCCACAGTATAAGCCAGCCACATACTTCTAGCTCCTGCAGCAGAGCATCGATATCTGGGGTGTGGTTGAGGAGCAGCTCCCTGGTTTCCTGGATCCAGGCTTTGACCACACTCAGGTTCTTCTCCACCTCCTCTCTGTCCTTCAGTTCCATTTCAGCCTGGGTTCGCTTGTTCCGCGCCTGCTGCAGCAGACTGGGACAGACAGAAAAAACATACTGTTTTTACTATGTTCCAAACTACATCATCGAACTGTTTTCAAACAGGAGCCATGGAAAATGCACAAGACTATAATTTCAAAATGGACAAGAAAGTCCTGTTATATTTAAATTTGTCAACACTTATTTTATGCAACAAAAACGGTCTTGACAGAGTCTTTGCACTCCACAACAGCTGTGGGGAAAGAGGCCATGCATATTATCTTGACCTGTACCTTTCCATGTGGTCTTGCACTGCTCTGAACTCCTTGAGACTGGGCAGTTCATCCTGTCCGGAGGTGGGTGATGGTGAGGGCACCTCCACATTGTGGAGCAGGCTGAGGGCATACTGGCGAAGCAGGGTGAGGGAGGACAGCTCCCTCTCAACATCCTGGATCAGCAGCTCATGCTGGTCCAACACAGACTGAAGGGTGGCCTTGGAGGCCTTTTCCAAAGCACAGTCCATGACGCGGCTCTGAAGCTCCTCCGCCACGTTCCTCACCTTCAACATCTGGAAGGGGAAAAAGGCAGATGCAGATACTGGGTAGCTGAGCATACACAGCAGAATAACACAAACAGATCTGGGACCCGCAAAACTGTTCTCGTGTTTATTGTCTACTATTCCAGTACTTTGTCTCTGAAGGTCCTCCACTCCTGTGCCGTATCCTCCAGGACCGTCTCCTGTCCTCGTGCCACGCTGCGAAGCCGGGTCCAGCGCTGCCACACCGTGGTCATGGAGCGGCTGATCGTGGCCTTGCTTGCGTCGCTCCCCACCAGCTCGAGCAGAGAGGCTTGCTCCTCCAGCCCTGTCAGCTTCTCCTGGAACCCATTCACCATCGACACCAGAGACTGGCAGAGAGGGAGGAGTCATTTCAAATAAGTGTTTAAAAACAAAATCATCTCTGGAAAAAGTATAATAATAATGATGAATGTCCTATGATGCCTCAATTAGCAAAGTTAGCAGGTAATGTTAAAGTCAAGAATGACATTTTCATGGTGTTCTCATTTACCCTATGGCTCTTGAGCTTTTCCTCTGCCTCCAGAAAGGTGGCAGCCTTGCCAGTGGAGAACTCAGTCAGCTTCTTCTCCACCTCATTCATCAGTTCAATCACTGTCTGTCTTGCCTCCTGGTAGGATTTCCACTGAGCCACACAGCTAGGGACAATACATTTCAATTAAATTCAAATGTTATTTCTCCAAAAAGGGATATCAATTGTGCAGTGAAGTATTTACAAAGACAGCACATTATGAAGGGTATTAAATGTCTGACTTCCAATGTTGAGACAATGAGGAAGATCATGTGAAGAAAATCCAAACTAAGTTAACAGTCTCAGTCTTGAATTGCTTATTTTGGCATCAAGGTTTTTCAATCTGTATTCAAACTAGGAAAACCTTTTCATCTGCTAAGCAACAATATGTTTCCATACAGATTACTATCAAACCTTTTAATCAGTACCTGATCAGAACGTCCTGGTGACACTGCAGCTGATCACGGACTTCCACACTTCTTTGCTGAGCAGACTCAACACTGAGCCTGAGCTGTTCTTTGGCTGTAGGGTTGACTAGGTTCTCCAGCTGGGGGGGCAGAGACTCCAACTCTTGCAGGTGGCTGAGAAACTCCTGCTCCCAGGTAAAGGGAGAGAAGCAGTTCAACTGTCATCCTCTAGTGGGTGCTAACCTGAGAGAGAACCTGTGCAACTCCCTTCCACTAAAATTCACATGTTGTCTTACCATACACTATTGACTTAACAGTGACATGAATCGGTTTGGCAAGAGCAACAACAGATCTGGAACCAGGCTAGTTAATAACAATCAACGAATCACGTCAACATCTTATAGCATTGAATCTTTAATAGGTAAAACACCTGCTCTGAGGCCATAATGTCCTCCTGCTGTCGGAGACACTCCTCATAGTTTTCTACATCCACCCCAAGGCTGGCCAGCTGTAGGAAGGCCACTGCGTCCTCCAGCCACTCACACGCTGATTGCATCCGGAAGTGGTACTTCTGACACAACGCCAAGGCCTGTTCCAGAGTGATCTGGAAAACAGAACAGAGAAAATGTGATGTGTGAAGCCATCAACAGCAAAAACGTAAGTTAGCCAACAGTCTACAATATAACCATTTTTACTTTCTTAAAGAGTCGCAGGATTACAGAAATGTTCCCAAAGTTCCAAAGTGAAAAGCCTGGGGAAAAAAAACGATACTCGCTTACTTAGTCATATACTTTAAGAGAGTAGAAGATATTTTCACCTGTTTGGAGCTCATGGCTTGTTGAACGTCTGCCTGTAGCTTAGCCATCTCCTCCAAGCTCAGGTCAACGTGGGCTGGGACCAGTTCGTTGGCGCTGGTGTACTTCTGTTTTTCCCTGCTGCTCAGGGCAGCCACAATCCTCAGCCTGGACTGGACCTCCTCCTGCATGATCTGCTGCTTTCTGATCTCTTCCTGGACCTTCTCAACTTTAACATCCACGACAACAGCACAGCCCAGCTCATCCCTGACCTGCTGCAGCCAATCCAGGGTGCGACTCACCTCAGTCTCAAAGTCTTTACTCTGGACAAACCTATTCTCACACTCCACTATGAGCTCCCCCACGGAGGACTGCAGGGACTGCAGCTCCTCCTGCCACAGAACCACCTGTTCTCTGGAGGCCTCATGTGCAGCCTGGTCGATCTGAGGAGCCAGGTCATCCATCTGCTCCACCAGTCTGGAGAGATGGGAGCTGGCACTCTGGAGACTCCCGGCCAGGGCGTGGTAGTTCTTCAGCCTCTCCTCCGCTGACTGAGTCTCCGCATTCACCTTGACCAGTTGTTCTTTGGTGGCCTTCAGCTCCGAGTCCACCTGCATGGCCATGGCTTTGTGATCCTCGAACGACTCCAGTGTGTCGTCGAGGTGCTCCACCCGCTGCTCAATTAGTCTCTTGAGCCCGTTGTAGAGGCTCACCAGCTGGGTCATCTCTTCTGGCCTCCAGGGTTGACCAGTGCTGCGGAAGCCTTCTTTCTTCTGGTTTAGTTCACTGACAGCCAGACCAAGATTGGACAGATCCACTTGAAGAGCTTTGTAGTCTCGCTGTAAATTCACCACCTCTTCTGTCTGCAGACCAACAGGTTGGGTCCCTAAGTTATGAAACTGCTCCTCAAGCTCTTTTAATGCTTTGTGAGTCACGTCTATGAAAGAGGCATACTCCTGTCTGGCTAGAATGGCTTGTTCGATCTTCTCCTGTTTCTCTTTGGCCAGAGCTAGTATGCTGTTGTATTGCTGCGGGAGGGCATTGAGTTTCTCATCCAAATAACAGTGGTCCACTTCATTCAGAGTGGGCAGGATCTCCTGACCAGCTCTCTGGACAATCAGTAGTAGATTTTCATATTCCATTGCTTGCTCTACTATCTGCTGGTATTTCAACAGCTGCACATTCAGCTCAGAGTCCCCATTCATCAGGTTGATTTCAGGGAAGGTAACTATGTCTGCCTGTTTCAACCATTGACATGTTTTCTCCAGGTCCGCCTTGAAGTACTTCCTGGAGACAAGCACTTTTTCCAGCTCATGTAGCCTCTGGCCACACTTCTGCAGGGCTTTTTCAAAGATATTCTGGAGCTCCTGAAGCTTGGTAAGCATCTCAGCCTTCTCGTCCTGCGTGGCATCTCTCATCAGGTCTCTGCCCTGGGACCACAGGGAGGTCAGCTCGCTCTGATATGCCTTCAGGCTGCTCTGGATGTTTCTGCAGGTTCGCACCTGCTTGGCCAGGTCGTCTGGCAGCAGGGCAATGTACTCCTCAGCTTGGGTCTTCTTCTCATTCTGCTGGACCCAGGTGATGGACTGGTTGACAGCCTGGAGGAACTGTGTTCTCTCTGTGAAAGCCTTGCTGAGGTGATTCCTTCTCTGGGCCACCTTAATTTACATGAAAAAAAACAAGAAAAAAAATATTGTTCCAGTCTAACCATAAGTGAAAACATAAGTTTTCAACAACAAACAAGCATCCGCACCCACCTTTACACTCAGTGACTCCACCTCTGTCTGGGTGTCTGAGATTAGCTGCTGTAGGCACTGCCGCTCGTTGAGCCCCAGGTGAGCCAGGACGCGGTCAGCGTCGGTTATGGCCTGCGACAGAAGCAGCTGCTTAGCCTCCAGCTCACTACAGATGCTAAGGTGGTCAAAGAGGAAGCTTTGGGCCAGCTCTGGAGGAGGGCTCATCGTCATGGCTTTAGAAAGGGTTGGCTGCTGCTCCTCAGCCCACTCCCTGGCCTCTCTAAGACGAGCCTCAACCTGATAAATAGATATTGCCTAGGTTAGATCAGAAATGTGTCTTTCGCCTTTCTCAACACCCCCGTACACACACACACACACGCACGCACGCACGCACACACACCTGGGCCATGTCCTCCAAGGTTAGCACAGAGTCCTGTATCTTTCTGTCAATGAGACTCTGTAGCTGGGCCCAGCGTTGTTCAAAGTGGCTAATCTGCTCCTTGACCAGCTCCTTGTCATCCAAATTTAGATGGTTGATGATCTTGTGTCTCTGATCTTTCAGGTCTTCCAGAGTTCCCTTCTGCTTTTCCAGATCCACAGAAAGTTTCTTCAGTGCCTCCAAGTACTCTGATGAACTTTCAGCTTCAGTCCTACAAAAAACAATAATAATAGTCAGGTGGGTGATGACAGTGTATTTTTTACATCAGCCTCAGAGAATGCTGTCAGTGTGATATTATTGTGTAGGATATCAGGGCAAAGGTAGTGCAAGGCATCCATTTTGCATGAACTTTCGTTTCCCTCTGGCAGTGTGTTTCAGATGGATAAGTGGATAACCCACCTGGCTAGGCCATCCCACTCCTTAGACACCTGCTCAAACAGGCGTTCCAGGGCTGCGATGCAGTCGTGGTACTCCCGAGTCCTCTGCAGGTCCTCCTCTCTCTGCTCCTGGAGTCTTTTAGCCTGGTGACACAGCTCCAGCCAGGCGTGGCTCAGGCGCCCTATCTCCCCATGTTCTGGGCTGTCCTGGCCCGTAGTCAGATGACTTACACTCTCTGTCATCCTGGTTAAGGTTGCTTGTTTACTCTGCAGCTGCTGGCTAAACTCCTGCAGGAGAGACAGAGGATAAAGATTCATTGAATTCGCTTAGTAAGCACATTTTTCCTCAAGCCATGTTCGCTGTATCTCAGTTAAGATTTTACTTATTAATCTGCAGTGATCACAGTGAAGTCTTCATGAAGAAACTTATAAAGATGTCTATGTTCCTAAAAGGTTAATTAATGCCAAAGTGTGGACTGTTTCCATCAGGAACCTGGTACCTGGGCCTGGGTGAGCATGTTTTCAGCAATCTTGGTCTCAAGTTCAGTGGGTCTTCTGGAGAGACTGAGGAGCTGCTGCTCCATGTCCTGGAACAGACCAGACAGCTCTTGCTTCTGCTCCTTTATCTCCCTCCAGCCCTCAGACAGCTCCTGGGAGCTCAACATCCTCTCCACGATCTGCAAAGTGCACAGCAGAGCTCACAACATCAAGTCAACCTTAGCACAACTTTGTGTACTTCAGCTTTATGATTCCTTTGATGGTTGTTGTAGTCATACTCACAGGCTAACATATTTGCCCTAAACTCGAAGCATTCGTGCTGTTTTTTTTGTGAGAGCTATTGATTGTAATGGATACAGTATTACACATGTGAATTACATTTAACTGAAACACATGAGGAAAACAATGTTCTCATTGTTTTAGGGTGAAGTGATGCAGACCAGATGTTAATCTACAGTGAGACCGGCCTACACACCGTGTGTTTGACGTGCTGGACCTCAGAAGCAGTGACCTTCACAGCATCATCAGACAGGTCACACACAGAACAGACCAGGTCAAGGTACGTACTGGCCTGTTCCTGAAGAGCTCTGTAGTGTTTCACCTGTAAAAGTAACCGGGAACGAAACAAGAAAATGACTCTGTGATCTGTGTGATCAGTGGGTTAAGAGAGTCACCACACCCTTTTCAAAATGTTCACCTTTTGTTACTTTACAGCCTGAAATGAAAACACATAAAAACATACTTTTTTCAGCCATATTTACACACAATAACCCACAATATCCAAGTGAAAATGTTTTTTCAAAACTGAATATGTATCAAAATGAAAACAGTAAAATACCCTGTATAACAAACTGACAAACAACATATAACGTTTAATTCATCATTGTGTATAATGTTTTGATGTAGCCTATGAATGTTGCTAGCTACTTGCAATATACTACTGAATATCTTCAAAGACTTAAAAGCTACTTGGCCTTTTGTTACATTTCTGATGTTTTATTGTTTTTAGTGTCAGACTATCTGAGTGAAGAAGTCAAGGCCTAGTTAGCTACAGGTAAAAGAAGATAAACGAGAAGCCCCGTAGTCTATGTAGAGAGAAAGATTAGGGTTAGGATTGTTCTCATTCTATTGAAGCACTGATTTGACCCTGTAATTTAGAATCTTGGCATTTCCAGAATTGTAAGGAGTAACGTTGCCACGGAAACACATTTATTGTGTCATCTGATTGTCATTCTCTGGCTATAAAAGAGAGCGCAGAGATCAATCAGTAATTCAGTCACCTGTTTGAGGGCCTCCTGCAGGCCAGAGGGAGGTTGACATTGCAGCTGAAGCTCCTGATGAACAGTGGAGAGCCAGGTTTGGCACTGCTGCAGAGTGTCCTGGTGGCTGACATGCTTCTGCAGCTCTTTGTCCAAACTTTGGTAAACCTGATGAAGCAAACAGACAGGTTAGTGCGGTGATAAAGCAAGTTATTTAGATGGATATATCAGTGCTTAATCTGATGTATTCTGGGATTTTTTATTTATTTAAATAAGAAATAATAATTAATTTGAACAATCCCCAACATGATCTTAGAAACATTTCCAGACCACTTTAAACATAAAAAATGTTTTAGGGGAAAAAGTAAAAATGTTTTAAAGGTTTCAACTCTAATGGTATTAGTAACCATAAATGTAAGATTACTGTCATCACATAATTTGCTTAAAATAAGTGACCAATTTTAGTGTTTATTTAATACAACTACACTTTAAATTCAAATTATGCTTTCTGTCAGGTGTGGTCAATTCCAAATGAATTCTAAATCAATAGTGGAATAGACATTAGGGCAATTCAGATTTTATCCTAATCCTGTCAGGAAGATAATACAGATGTAGTAGTGTGTACAACAAGAGCACAGCATAGCAGAGGAGCCAGTAGACAACAAAATAAAAGACACAAATATAGAAGAGAAGATAGGAGAAGAGAAAAACTGATAAGACTGGAGCAGGGTCGAATTTCCTAGTTTATATTAGAATGAATGTCACAGGACAACTCACGCGCTGTGCCGTGCTACAGATGGCTGAGTAGCTGTCTCTGGTGCCCTGCTGGTGACCCTGAACCTGCTGGCTGGTCTTAGCTTGCACCTGCTCTGTAGTGCAACTGGACACCAGGTCATCTCCTTTAACCTTCAGACTGGTCAGGCGCTCCTCAAAGCTAGCTATCTCCTCCATTATAGCCTAAGACAAAATGTGACAGATATGGGTTTGAACAATAAACCAAAAACCTTTTGAATTGTTCTGAAAAAAATATTTTCAAAAAGCTGGTTTAGAACTTCAGAAGCATAATTCCATTGTCATGGCCACCGACTAATATCTGTGGCCACGGCAATGGAATAATTACAATAATTACATCATTTAATTCTCATGGATTCTAATACGGTTCCATTCTATAACATCAGTCATCTTACTCACCTTGTGCCGAGCCAGTTGTTGTGTGGCCGTTTCCATGCTGAAGGTCTGCATGGAGTCTGAAGTTACCAGCCTGCTGGACATCTGAAGGAGCCACTTCTCCACTTCCTGGAGCTCACTGTTGTAGGTCTCATGGTCCTTCACCCACTCCGCCATACTCTGTACCTGACCCTGTAAACAGTGCAGTTAGTTAACTCTATACCTGACAGACAAAGCTACAGTAGATGTCTAAGCCACCAAACCAATCAGGTAGGACAATGATTTATTACGGTTTCATGCTCTAGTTAGCTGACTAGTCTGTCACAAGAAACTACAAATCAAGGAAGCTCTCTAAACCATGAGGCTGGGGAATAAATGTAGCATGACTAGAGTCTAAACCAACACTGCACAATCCTGGTTCATCCTGTCCTTCTGATCTGGGACTAATTCAGACCTGGGACACTAGGCCAGTGAAATACACCAGGTAGAAACAAAACCGTTTCTGCCTTTCAGGTAGTATGACTTTGGATGGGTCCATTGGTACAGTAGCAGAACACCTACCTTGGCTGCAGTGCAGAGGTCCTGGTAGTCTGTCTGCAATCTGCTTATGTTGTCCCTGATGGTGGGGTCACGGACCGTCCCTAGCAGTGCCTCTCCTTTCTCAACCACAGATTTTACCGCTGAATCATGAGACTGCACTGTCTGCAGGATTGTCTATGTAAAAGAGAAAACACTGAATGTCAAGGGATGAATGAGTTGCAGAGGATATGTCAATTTTTATGAGGGGACATTCAAAGATTAAATAGATACTCTTCATACCTTGTATTTGGCCAATTGAGCCTTTTTCTGATAGAGCTCAGCTTTGGGTTCAACAGGCATCCCTAGCAGGGCCTTGGTTTCTGCCAACCACTGAGCCTGGGTTTTGTACTTGTCTAGGAAGTCTTTGGAGAGGGAGATACATTTCTCCAAGGAGCTGTGCTCAGTGCGCAGCCCAGCCATTAGGCTCTCTAGCTGGGAGCGACGAGCATCCACCTCCTCCCTCAGCTGGTCTGCCTCTGATTCCTCCAGGAAGGCCATGGCTCGCTCAGTCTTCTCACGCATCATCCTAAGTAAACTGTGGCCCTGCTCCATGTCACTCTGCAGACCCTGGACGACAGACACACATAGACATAGAGAGAGCACAGGATAAGGTTAAGGCACAGCAAATGGATTAAAATGCTTGGGAGTGTCTGCCATGCTAAAGCACACCATGTCTGCGCTCAAAACGCAGTTGAAAAGGACTATTTTGCAACTCAACGGATTTTCACCAACTAAGTAGCTTGATGCATAGCCTGGCTAAACTCTGAGACTGTACCTCCAGTTTCTTCATCTTCCTCTCCATTGTGATACGGTCCACCACATCGATGCTGATAGCCACGGTGCAAAAGTTGTTCTGGGCGGAACTCAGCCAATCTGAGAAGGAACTGAACACACTCTGGGCCTCCTCAATGCAATAAACCTCCTCCTGTAGCTGCTTGATGCTCTCCTTCACGTCAACAACACAGATGGACATTTTAGGGAAAACCATCAGGAAAAAGTTGCAAATCACACATTTTAGTCGGAAAGTAGTGTGTGTGTGTGTGTGTGTGTGTGTGTGTGTCATACCAGTAGATGTAGCAGCAGGACATGGTAGCGAGCGGTGAGCTGGGTGGCTCTAGTGCTGACCCGGCTGCTGATGTGAGTCTCATCAATGACCTGCTGGGCTAGAACACTCAGACCCTCCACCTCCTCCTGGTACACCAGCACCTCCTCCTGCCAACCCTGTGTACAGAGACAGATAACATAGTATGTTATTGACACACTGGGGAACTGCGGAATGGGGAGGAAGTGGAGGAGGAACGGAAGAAGTCTACTTGCTGCTCCTCCCAGTAGAACACACATGAACATCAATATGTAACTACTAACATACTGTAACAATCCTCAAAAACATCATCGGTGTCACTTGGTGTCTAATAGCAAGCTGAACCACTGCTGACCTTAATCAGTTGCAGCTGAGCGTCTTTGGTGGCGCGGTCTGACCTCCGATGGCTTCGTAGTTGACCTTTGCTCTCCATGCTCTTTAGCCAGCTGTCCAGACGCTGAAACTTCTGCTCCATCTGGCGGAGCTTGGCCAGGGCACTGTTGAGCTGGGCCCTGGTGTCTCCCAGCTTACTCTGATACATCTTCCAGTCCTGCTGTGCGGTCTCCAGGACGCGGTCCTCGATTTGGGGGTCGCCCCAGGGCACAACCTGGTCTCTACTGTCTAGCAAGGTGTTGAGCAATGCCTGGCCCTCCGTGCACTGGACTTGCAGCTCCTGGAAATGAATGCAGGGATGCAGCCATTGTTATTAACACTGAAGAGTATTGCATGTCTTTGGTCATTCAAATTACACATGTTGCACTGAAAGGCAACGTCTTAGCTTCCTCTTTTGTCTCTGCCAGTTTGTTGTCATAGAACGTCCTCTGTCATTTGGAGGCACCCAACCCGCCACGAGGACGTGCTAGAACACAGTGAGACGCAGACTCGGCTGCAAGTGTTCCCTTCCCTATCCTGCACAATGAAAGGCATCGCCCGTTCTAGCCTCCCACTGACAACCGGCTGTGACAAACCCTGGGATTGAGCCCGAGGAGCCTGGCACCTTTGCTCTGTGTGTCTTAGACTGCTACCCCAGTCAAGTCCCTCGTGTTCATTTTCTGACCTGTAGTCTTTGTAGCGTCTCTTCCAGGGTGTCCACATCCCCCTCTAGCTGTGTGTAGCAGCCCAGCTTCTCTTGCTCCTGCTCCAACCACGCCTCAAACTCCTGCAGGCCTCTCTGGTACTCCTGGTGGGCTTGCACTAGCTTCTCCGCCTTCCCCACCGCACTCTGGCAGCACAAGGCCAATGATGTGAATTGCTGACATGCAACTATGAAACTATTAAATACCAGCATGTGAAATAGTTTCAACAATGTTTGTCTTTCCAACAGCCACCATGCGTGGGGGGAAAGCCATAACCTAGAGAATATTGTGTTGTCTCTACTATTATTGAAATTGCCATAAGTGCCTACCTTGGCATTTTCCTTGAGGGTGTTGTATCGTTCCTGGAGGTCCTGCAGCTCTAGCTGTGTGACGTAATGTTCGGCCATGTTGGCGCCCTTCAAACTGATGGTGTCCAGAAGACTGCTGTGGCTCAGCACCTCCTCATAGAGAAGCTGAAACAAATACAACACGGCACAGGGCTTTTGTGTATGTTTCTACAGCACTTGAACAGCACTTGAACAACAGCAAGACACAGCGTTAGATTACTTTTAAAGAAACTGTAAGAGGATATAGCAACTGTATGCTTTTCACCAATTTTCACCCCTTACAATTTTGTGGTGTCCAATTTGGAAATATGGCGATGGCTTGTTGCAAGAGCAGGTGCAGGAGAGTCACCACAGTGCCTGACCTACCGCAATGTGGCACTAGAGCACGACAAGACAAGGCATCCACCCATCCACACTGGGCAGTGCTGAGCTAATTGGCGCCACCGTATGTTAATACCTTGCCAGCTGCATTGCATTGCAGTATCTTAGAGGATGGCATCGGTTGAAGGCAAAATGTTTCGATAAAACAAAAGATATCTGAAAAACCCTTTGTGACCCCTCATTATCAATGGTAGGTGTGTCCTTAACAGTTTTTACTTGATTTCCTCTTACTGTATGCTACAATTAAGCCATTATTATTTTGTATCACATTTCCCATATACTGTTAATAATAATAAGTAACTAAGATGACCATGGATACCTTTGCTTTACCCAGCTTGGCAGTTTTGTCTCTCAGCTCGGAACATTGTTTGTCAGTTGGGTCCAGGCTCTCCTCAACACGCTCCACCCAGTCCACAAACTGGCGCACGTCCTCCTGATAGCTTGTCCACTGGGAAAGGGCTCCCTCCAACTGACTGTGAGGGAATTTAGTGAAGTACAAATAAATGTTTGCAGTTAATACTATTATGTGAAGGTTGAGCTAAAATAATGTTTTTTTTTAATGTATTTTTTTATGTCTTTAGACTATACCAATCTATTAATCTTTTTATGTCATGTTTAATATTTTTGGACCTCAAGACTTCTCGTCTAATTGGGAACATTATAAAATCCTAAAATATTTCTTAGCCCACAAAGGTGTCTAAGGCATTCCTAACTCGGGTAATGAAAAAGAGGAGCTAACCTTTTGCATTGTATGGAGGCAGAAAGGAGGGCATCCCAGCAGTCTTTGAGGTCCTGGATATGCTTGCGTACTACCGGTACTCCCTCTGCTGAGGTATTCCTCTGGACAGACTCTCCCCTAGTGACAATCATCTTCAACTGGATCTCCTTCTCCTGACGTGCTGTCAGCAAAGCCTGGGATATGAAAGTCCAAGTATTATGAAATGATGCCTCAGGAATGGACAAGAAATTGTAATCTTAGCTAACCGTTAACAACTTGTAATCCAAGTCCAAGTTTCTGTTAGCCTTGTTAAATTTAGTTTTTCAGCTAGTTTAGCTTAGTTGAGCTATAGTTACCTCAGTTCTCTTTTGCTTATTTTAGCTAGTTCAGCTGTATGTCCACGTTGGTTGTACTGTACCTCTAGCTTGATCATCCTGCTGTCCAGGACGTTCTTGTCTGCTGTGGGGGTGCAGTAAGTTTGCAGCATGTGACTGGTGTCGGCCACCCAGTTTTGCAGCTCCTTCAACCCCTGGGAGAACAACTGATGCTCAGTGACGATTCTGTCGATACGGGAAGCCTTCTCCTGTGGAACCGCACAGTATTGCCATTTACTTAACAGGTAAGCCACTGTGTATTTAACCATGTGCCAACATGACTTTTAACCTGGGTCTAAAGTCAAACTAGGTTTTGAGTATAAAATTATAAAGAACAACAATTCTGAACAGACATTTATAGCAGTAAGAAATTAATAGCAATAGTCATTTTGCCCGCTAAATAGCAATTCTGGATAATCAGTTTCTAAGCATTTTCAATACAGCATTACCTAAAAAGAGAAATAATATTAAACGATAGTTCAATTCTTTAATTCAGCAACTGTAAAATATCACATTTATGTCATTTTAACCCAAGTGGTGAGTTCCAGACAAGGCCAGTCTAGTGCCTCCCCCTGCCCTGCAGGTGGACTGACGGACAGGCAGGCATTAGTTACCTTGGTAAGGTTGGTTAGAGCTAGGTACTGAGAAGAAAGCTGCGAGACACGGTGGACAAAGCCCTTTCCGGACGCGTGCCCGTCCCACAGTAGCTGGGCCTTCTCTTTGAGCCTGATCAGCTGAACCTCTTGAGAGGCTAATTCCTCGAGCACAGACTGCAAGGGCACAAGCAGGTTATCACAGAGGCATGCAAGCCAACATGTAGAGAGACAGTTAGCCAAGTTCACATAGACTCGTAGAGATCAGACATGGAAAGGAAAAGATTCGGAAATGTAATGACCCACTGTCACGACGTAGGCAGTCGAAATACGGTTAACGAACAAACAGACAAAGGTGTATGATTCAAGCCTTTGAAAGCATTGAACACGGCTGCTAAGTTTCAACTGTATAAACACAGACAGAGCAGATGCATTTAAGAATTGATAAAGAAGTTGGCAGGCAGAAATGAGAAAAAAGGAGTTATGATAAGCTTTAACAGTGCGATGTAGAACTCCATCAGTGACTGTGATTCACTGTGACAGAGTTGAAATGGTGAGCTTCTGTACTGGCCGTGCTGTTGCCTGGCAGAGCTGGGTGGAATGGTAGGATGACAGAGACAGTTGCATGGCGAGAGGTCTCCCTGACGTGACATGGTGACACGGGCCAAGGGCCACGTATACCTGCAGCTTGTGCAACTCCTGCTTTTTGGCTGTGAGGTCGTGGAGCCGCGTGCTGCTCTCCTGTACGGCAGCCTCAGTCCCGTGAAGCCACTCCTGAAGAGGCTCCGCACTCGCCTCAAAGTCCTTCATCTGACACTGGAGGTTCTGAAACATGAAAGTGATACACACACTCTGAAAATTCAGAACAGAGGTTTCAGTAAAACAAAACAGTGAAGGGCCAACAATTTTCTCTCTCCCAGAATACTCAGGGTTGATTACCTGTAAAGAGGTCTCCCTGTGGTGCAGGTTGGACATCAGTGTCTTCCAGTCCTCTCTGGCACTATTCATTTTGGCCCGGACAGTGTCCACTCTGTCTTTGGCAGCGATGCTGACCAAAAGATCGCCACTGAGCACCACAGCATTCAGCTTGGAGTGGCCCTGCTCCCTCTCACTTAGGAACTCCTTGGTAGCGAAAAAAAGGACCAAGACATGAGACAACTTTAAAACCAACTTGTGAAGGCTGGGTTTTGTTACATTGTTTCTGTGCTGTCTGGAACATAGCCTGCTTTCCTGTATTAGTCTTCATTAGTTTCACCTGTGTTTCTGTTCATCCGCCCCCTCTCTGTTCCTTTTTAGTTCAGTCCTGTTTGTAGCGTCTTTTGTGAGGTATTGTGTTTCGCCACACTACTGAGCCTGTCGAAGCTACTCTATACCGCTGTTTTTCTCCGTGTACCAGACCACTGCTAGCCCATTTGTATTTAGACCTTGATTTTTGCTCTCGTCCTTCTGTGCCTCTGCCTGATTCTGACTCACCTGTGTACCGACCCTTGCCTGCCCTGTTTTGCCTGCCTTTTGGATTCTGGGTTGTGATTAAACATAGCGCTCCACGCTTGGATCTTCTACCCTGTCCCTGTGTTCATGGCACAAATATCCACCGCAATAACATTTTCTTGCAAGGTTAAGGACAAAAGGATTTCCTTAATTACTTTTCGTTGACATATTTACTGGAATATTAGTAGACCTTTGACCCATAGTGTACCTGTATCTTCTGTAAACTGGATGAAGCCTCGCTGAGGTTCTGGGGCACATCAAAGCACTTGGCTGTGTTAATCTTGGCGTTGACCAACCACTGCTGGAACTCTCGGAAAGCAGCACGGAACCGCTGCTCTAGAAGCTTCTCTTTGCTTTGGCATTCTCTGGACGCGTGCAGGGTCAGACTATGACAGAGAAGACAGGACCAAATAGAATCACTTGAGAGGTTATCCTGCACACTTCACTTTGAAGTCCACCACTGATGTCAAGGAATTCGTTGAACCACGTAAGTTGAAATCAAACTGAGTCCATAATGGAATGGCATTTCCACAGAACAGTGTTTAATATAAACATCCTTAATGATTCCTAAATATACAGCTCCGGAAAAAATTAAGAGACCACTGCACCTTTTTCTTTCCTTTCCAAAAAAGTCGAAAAGGAAGGTTTTGAGTGAGGAACAGAAGGGTTAAAATTAAGAGACCACTGTAAAATTAAACGCTTCTGTTCCACACTCAAAACTTTCCTTTTCAACTTTTTTGGAAAGGAAAGAAAAAGGTGCAGTGGTCTCTTAATTTTTTCCGGAGCTGTATTATTTGCATTATCTATAAAAGACCCCTCTGTTATGCTGCTGACTGACTCACCTGTTGTATTCCTTTATAAGGGAGGACACTCTTTCTGACTGAGCACCCAGGTCTCTCGAGAACCGCCAAAGGTCATTGAGCTGGGACTTCAAACTGTCTGACATGGGCTCCACTTTGACCAGACCCTCCAGAGTGTCCTGGATGTCACAACAGACATATCAGAAAAATAATATTTAGAGAGGGAATGGGGACTGTGAAAAGGCCTGAGGATTTATAAAGGCAACGCTGACCAAAGTCTCACCTGTTAGAAATCAAAACCTTCCATTACTACATTTCTCTTTGGCATTGTTGCAATAGAAACAGAGGCTTCAGAAAGTATTTAGACCTCTTCACTTTTTCCACATTTTATTGTGTTAGAGACTGAATTTAGAAATTATTTTTTAAAATGCCATAAATCTACAAACAATAGCCGATAATAACAAAATGAAAACAAGTTTTTAGAACTTTTTACCAATTTATTGAAAATAAATATCTGAAATATCTCATGTACATTAGTAATCAGACCCTTTGCATGAGATAATCAACTGAATTTGTTTTCATGTTTAGAACATGGGAAGGTTATAAAAAAAATGCGAAAGCATTGAAAATTTCCAGGTACACAAGGGAAATCATCATTGTGAGAGGGAAGAAGTTTGGACCCCCAAAACTCTTCCTAAACATGGTCGTCCAGCCAAACTAATTTACTAATGTGCCAAATGGCACATAAAAAATGGAAGAATACTTGAGTTTTATTTTCAATGAAGTGGCACAAACTTCTAAAAAAACACATTTTTGCTTTGGGTAAAAAAGGCTGTAACACAACAAAATGTGGGGAAGATGAAGGGGTTTAAATGCTTTCCAAAGACACTGTATGAATTTTTACACTGTACATATACAAAACAACAGCTGCAAATGTGCCTGACCTTTGCAATCTGCCAACCCTGCACAGCCTCCTCCCCACTGCTCCTCCCCTCAGCCCGAGACAGCCTGATCCTCCACTCCTGCAGACGACCGCTAAACTCCTGCAGGTCCTGCTCCAGCTGAGCTGCCAGGCAGTTAAACTCCTGTTCTGAGCTGGCGAGCTGTGAGAGAGCCGTCTCCAGGCCCGCCTTGGTCTGCAGAGCCCCGCGCTCCCACTGTTCCCAGGCAGAGAGCAGGGCGGCCTCCTCCCTCTCCACTGCCTCAAAGCCCACGGAGCCGGTGTGGTCCCTTGTCGCAGCGCCACAGTGCTGCACTCGGTTCAGACGCTCTCGGCCACGCTGCCTGGAGTCGATCAGCTCCTGTTGGGGAATGTGAAAAATGGAACATTGAAACAGGAAAAAAATGACTACTAAGCCAACTGTTGTTAGCTAACTGATTACTCTCCTTTTGTCACTCTGATGTCCTATACATTTTTAGTATGCAATTTATATATATTTTTTTTAATTCCTTGTTAACAATACATTTTTAAAGGTAACATTGGACACATTTAAAAGATACTTCTGGTATGTGATCCTTGAGCTTCTTTACCCGAACTTTGGCAAGCTTTCTTTTTACAGCACTGGAGTCTCCTGACAGGTCAGACCAGCGCTGGAGCTCCTCTTTGGCAGAGGTCAGCCAGTCATTGAAGTCCCTCACAGCTTCCAGGTAGTGCTCATGTTCCGACACAATGCCCTCCATGGTCTGAACCTTCCTCTGGGTGGTGGACAGTAGAGTGTCTGAATTAGGCAAGGTAATGTTTTCCCATAGACTAAACTGTGGAGGACTGTTATGATATTTTCTGAATACATCAATAACATGAATTGATGCTAATAACTATTTTTTTCTCTTACAAAACCATCATGACTGATCTTTGTTTAACTTCTTAACATTCCAGTAATTTAGCTTATTCAAAGCGACTTACAGTTGTAAGTGCATACATTTTCATACTTCTCTTGTGCCGAATGTACTGTGTACACATAGGAGCAAAGCCTGTATATCACTGCCATCCAAAAAGAGCAAGGCCTTATTACCTTGACAACCACAGTGATGTCAGCAAAGTGCGTATTGAGATCCATTCTCTGCTCTGTTCCGAAGGCCTGGTCGCCTGTCTTCTCATGCAGCTCTGCAGCCTTCTCTGTCAGCCTGGCCAGTGGTGCTGCGTGGGCTTCCACATCAGCCTGCAGGGTCCTGAGGCGCTCCAGGAGAGATGCTTTCTCCTTCAGGCCTGGCTGCTGGGCCAGGGCCAGACCCATCTACATTCACATACACATTTTAGTCATCTAGGGGACATGTGGAGCACAGGTGTCAGCCCTGTTCCACGGAGGGTTGAGTGTCTGCCGGTTTTCGCTCTTACGATGTGCACGACTGATTATTTGGGTCGCTACTTAGGATCTCCCCTCACCTGGTTGTACAGATCTCAACTGGGCACAAACCAGAATTCACTACGCCCTCCGTGGAATCGGTTCGACATCTGTCATCTAGAGAGACTTACAACCATTGCATTTAGTTGACGAATGAAAGTCACCTCCTGCTCTACACACTCCATCCACTGCTGCAGTTGGCCCTTACTCTCCTGGTAGCTACTCCACTGGGCTACCGTCCATTCCAGACGACTGACGGAAGAGATAAACACAGGAAGTTACGGTTTTTCGTGACTTTTAATGAAACTGGGGTCCATTTTGTTTCTAACCTAAAGAACACAACAGTATTATTTTGTTGCAACAGTAGGTAATTTCTCAATGCTGTCACACACAATGCAAATGCTCAGCACATATTTGTAAAACATTAAACACAACTCTCTGCTAAAGACGCAAAATTCAGTTGAGTAAATCATGTCAATCAAAATGAAAATATTTTAATCACAGCTGTTACAAACTTCAATATTGAATATGAACCCCTTCTGCATGTGCGCAAATCTCTGTCTTTTCTCAGTTGTTTAATGAGCAATTGGTAGTTTTTCATGCATAGAATAAGTCACCAAGAGGCCAAGGAAAGAACAAAGGAAAGGTTGAGGGGCCCGTGGAGGAAAAGGGGTTCAGATGAGTCGTGCTGAAGCGACAATAGGTTACAACGCTATCCCACCCTTTAATTCAGTATTACTGGTCTGTATACAGTAAAATGTGTTAAGTATGATTTATATATTGGATTGTTTTGAAGTGATTTGTTAGCTTGGTGTATATTAATTATTTATATACAGCAGCATTGAATTAATAATAATTAAGCCTTTTGTTTCTGGATATTCATGCCCTTGAGTGACATTCTGCATTGGTTATCCCATTCTCCTCAGGTAAGGTTCACCGGCCTCCACTGATAGAAGCGTGCGACAACACAGAAGTTTACAGTACCTGTGACAGCTCATGGAGGTCATAAGCATGTTAGCCCAGGCGTCCTTCAGGTTCTGTAGCTGGGAGTGGATGGCTTCCTGTCCCTCCATACTGTTGAGCTTCAGGACCTGCTCACCCTTCCCTACTGCCATGTTCAGCATCACCTCACCCTCACCCTTCATCAGCAGGATGTCCTGGAACCAACGTTATTCACGCTTGTTACATACCGTGCTTTGCTCACTGTAAATGGCCTTTCAAGTTGCAATGCCCAAATTTCCAATGCTGCCACCAGACGTTTAAAGAAATGAATCAGGTCTATTTTGGATTCAACTGACCTGTACAAGCTCTAGCCTCTTCTCCAGCGTCTCCTTGTTCCCCATCGTGCTGTTGAGGCTCCCCAGTCGTTCCTGAACCCCGTTCAGCCAGGACCAGGTGCTCTGCACGGTCTCCTCGAATGCCTGGCGTTCCTGCAGGGTAAGCTGGCAGCTCCGCAGCCTCTCCCTGGCCCTCCGCAGCAGAGTCTGGTGCTGAGACCGCAGCCCTGCGGCCGCCCGTGTTTCGCCACCGTCGCCCCGGCCACCTTCATTTAGCACCTGCGACTCCTGGCACAGTCGCTCGAACGAGTCCCTCTCCTTGAGCACCTCCTGGTGGTATTCCTCCACCACGTCTAGTGTGACCTTCTCAGGACCGCTGTGTTTCACCTCTAGCAGGTCTGTG